>OY755217.1:16727611-16893624 GCA_963576765.1 Draba incana
CCCCCTCTTCAAAGGGATTTGTCCTCAAATCCGAAGAACCTACACGGAAACGAGCTAAGTTAATAAAATTGAAGTTCAAATTCGGAGTACGCTCACCTTGGGGACAAGTCTTGGATAAGGAAATTTGGCCTCGGCTGTTCTCTTCTATAGACTTAGTTGATCGATGAAAATGCTCAGACTCAATAGCATTGCTTCTCCTTAGCTCTTCTCTCATTCGCACCAAGTAGTTAACATGCGGTTGGTCGGGAATTTCAAAGGATTGATTGAATTGCCTACGGCTGGACCAATAGTTATGGATCGAACTCTCCTTTTGGGAAACTCCAACTTGATTTCTCTGCAAAATAAGAGTGGTCTTACTCGGAATTTTAAGTTCCGGTACATGGTTAATAATACCCGAAGGAATTTCTTTAAATTTAAGCAACAAGCTTTTCTTAGTTTTCTTGAGGGAGTTAGAAGAATCACTTACAACCTTTTTACCTTTTTGCTGGAGAAGAATTTGATATTGATGGATTTCGCTTGGTGACATTGGCACTAAGGTAATCTTTTTCCCTTCGTAGTTAAACGAGTAGCGGTTGTTGAAGCCGTCGTGTAGGACCCTTCGGTCATATTGCCACGGTCTTCCTAAGAGAATATGGCTTGCTTCCATAGGCAACACGTCACATAGCACCTCATCATGATATTGGCCAATGGTGATAGGAACCGAGACTTGATTCTTCACCTTTATTTCTTCGTTGTTTAGCCATTGAAGACTATACGGCTTTGGGTGATCTTTCACGGCCATGTCAACCTTCCTTACCATTGTCTCACTAGCCACGTTGGTGCAGCTTCCTCCGTCGATGATAAGGCTGCAAACCTTTCCTTGAACTTGGCAACGGGAGTGAAACAAGTTCTTTCTTTGCTCATGATCGTCATCTTTGATATGAACGTTCAAAGCTCTTTGAATCACAAGAAGTTCTCCAATCTCAGCAACTTCTACATGCTCTTCCTCATCGTAGATCGACTCTTCTTCCTTTTCCTCAATGTCTCCATTGTCCAAGAAAACCATAATCCTTTGGTTCGGACATTCTTTAGCATAGTGTCCTTTTCCTTGACACTTGAAGCATCTCAAGTCTCTAACCGTAGAACTAGAAGCTTCATATCTTCCTTTGGATCCTTGAGTAGATGCGGTTGGTTTTGGCTCGGGTGCGGCCTTGACAACTTGTTTTTCTTTGACTTGGTAGCTCGGTTTAGGAACGCCGGTTCCATGAGAAGGTCGGGAAGAAACACTTCTCCTCTTGATTTGTTTTTCCACCATGATTGCCTTGTGTAACTTCTCCTCCACCGTGTCATAGGTTTGCATTTCCATGCGGTCTTGAAGATCACGGTTCATGCCAGCCAGGAACCTCGCCATGGTACGTAGCATCGCTTGTCTCGTCTATGTCTCCTTTAAGCATGAGTTTCTCCATTTCTTGAAAGTAATCTTCCACGCTCCTACTTCCTTGAGACAAAGCTCTCAATCTTTGTTGTAGCTCTCGGTGATAGTGAGTGGGAACAAAACGCCTACGCATCAAGTATTTCATTTCTTCCCACATCTCAACGGGGTGCTCTTGGTTGCGCCTTCGGTTTGTCACCAACTAGTCCCACCAATCAACGGCATAGTCGCAAAACTCAGTAGCCGCTAATCTCATCTTCCTTTGAGTGGAAAAGTTTTGGCAATCAAAGACCAATTCAACTTTATTTTCCCACTCAAGAAAAGCGTCCGGATCGTTCTTCCCGTAGAACGGTGGAATCCGAAGCTTCATTCCTCCAAGGTCTTGGTCGTTTCTTCTTCTGGCCGGGGGGTGTCTCGGTTGATTTTTATCAGAAAAAAACCCACGGTCATAGAAAGGATTTTCATTTGCCTCATGTTGCCTTGGTTGATCACGACTGTTTCTCGCCGGTGCATGGCAACTTCCTCGGGCTACGCTTTGATACGATCGAATTGTCTCGGCTCCTTGTCTCTCTTGTCTACCACGCATGCGTACCTCTAAGGCAGCCATACGGTCACTCATCTCATGTAGTAGGTCGGTGATTGCACCAATCTTTTGAGTCATCGCCGCTTCTCGTTCACGTCTAGTTTGAGAGGTATCCGTTTCACTTGCTTCCGACATGTTGTACCCAAAAAAATAAATCACAAAAATATCACCAGCAACAAGTCCTTGGAAAATAATGGAGTTGGTTCGAACATAAATTTTTATAACAATTTATGAACACGATTTGAATACGAAAGGATGGATTTGGTGCAGTGAAATGATCGGTTCAAATAAAAATGGTAAAACACGTTCACAAATTCCCAAATTATTTTTAAAATAAACTGCACTCGTTCTAGGTTCCAAAACAATTGAATTCACAATTTTAGGATGAACCAATTATTTATGAAAAAGTTTTGAAAACAGATCTGAAATCTGGAAAATTCAGAAACGAGTTTTAAAATGGAACGATGATGAAATGAAATGAAGAGAGAATGGAATGAAGACTACCCAGGTTGTGGAGTGGTGCTCTGATACCACCTGACACGATCCTCCCAAGGACTCTCACTTCACGGTTTGGGTAACGATTGATAAGCCTTGCAAGCAAGGATTGCTTCAAGGGATGTTGATCGAATGGTCTCACAAGGGGTGCGGAAAAGCCCTTGATATTCCACTTTGCTACTTTCGGATATGACTCACCAAAAATAGACAAAGGTTTTCGATTGATATTACTCACAATCGAGATTTGATCTAGAAAGAAAAGAGATGATTGATTTTCAAAAGCTAGATGAATTGATAATGAGAAGTGGCAAGCCACTTATATAGTAAAAGAGAAGTGTACATGCACACTCTCTTGGAAATAAAAACATAATTAATGATTTTGGCTAATAAATGAAAATGCATGCAAAACACTTAGAAAATGATGAACTTTGACTCCAAGATTTTATCAAAACGTGATGGGCCATTGATGGGCTTGGAATTCATGGCTTCTCTTGGGCTTAGATCAACACATTGGGTTTTATTGTGAAGTGAAATATTGCCTTGTTAAAAACCTTGCTTCGGAAAACCCATTGGGACAAAACCGAAACGAAGAAAAAGAGCACAATACTTCACTTGAGCCAATGGTCGATCTACTTGGGCCTGATATCAAAAAACGGTGAGGTTTGATTCAACTTCTACGTCCTGACCCAAGTACCCCGGATGGTACAACTTCCCTAAGACCAAAGTGAATTTCTTGGCCTTAGCGCCTATCTTCAAGTGAAATGTTGATCGGTTAGCAACCGATCGAGATCTTTCCTCGAGCTTTCCAACTGGTTCAAGCAATGCTCCTAGCTCCGGTTCAAGCTGCCTATCCAGGATCATATCACTGGTTGACTTGGGAGATGCCATTTCTAGAAATGCCATGATTTCTTTGGGATTAGGTTCTATCCCTCTCTCCGTGACAAGGTAGCCCAAATTTTTTCCTGATGGGACCGAAAGAACACTTAGCGGGGTGCAGTGTCATTCTATATTGGTTGAGGATTGCAAAGCAATTTTTAGGTGGGCTACATGGTCGTTTTGGTCTGTTGACTTGACCAGCATATCGTCGATGTAAAATTCCATGCTTTTGCCGAGCTGCTCAGCAAACATTTTGTTGACCAGTCATTGGTAGGTAGCTCATGTGTTCTTCAGTCTGAAGGGCATAACCTTATAACAATAGATTCTCGATCTGTTATGAATGCCGTCTTCTTTTACTCATCGGGGTTCATCAGAATATGATTATAACAGGAAAAGGCGTCCATGAATGAGAGCAGGATGTGTCGAGATGTGGCTTCGACTAGACGGTCGATGTGCGGATATGGGAAGTTGTCCTTTGGGTATGATTTATTTAAATATGTGAAGTCGATACATACCCTCTACTTTTCTTTTTTCTTCTTGACTACGACGGGATTGGCCAACCAGTCTGGGTACTTGACCTCTCTGATTGATCCAACCTTAAGTAGGCGCTCTACCTCATCGTTGACGGCTTTAGCTCGCTCGGGACCTAATTTGCGTCTTTTCTGCTTGACTGGTTTGAAGGTGGGATCAATGTTCAACTCGTGAGAGGTGACGTCGATATTGATTCCTTTCATATCAGAGGTGCTCCAGGCGAAGGAGCTGATATTCTTTTTGAGGAACTCAATTAGCTCTTTCTTGATTGGCTCTGGGATGTTAGCTCCGATACCAACACATTTCTCGGGGTGAGCTTTGTCAAGGCAGGTTTGGATGACTAAATCTTGTCGGGGTTTGGTCATCTGGGGGTTGCTGTGCTCGGCGAGCTGGGGAAGGTTTTGCTCCTCCCGTTTATGTAATTACGATTTGGTGGATTTTTCCAGCTGCTTGTGCCCGTTGAGGTAGCAGATCCTCGCTATCTTCTGATTTCCTTTGATGGTTGCTATTCCGGTAGGAGTGGGAAATTTAACGTATTGGTGATATGTTGAAGGTACGACTTTCATGGCGTATATCCATGGCCACCCAAGTATTGCGTTAAATGGAGATGGGCAGTATACCACTACAAAGTCTACGAACTTGTGGATACCTTCCTCCGCCATCGGGAGTTGAACCATTTCTATAGAGTAAGTTGTTTCTCTCGCGAATCCGGTTAGCGGTGTGCCTTGGCCTTGTAAGTCCGAATCGTTTAGACCCATTTTCTTGTATGTGTCGTAGAATAGCAGATCAACTGAACTACCAGTGTTTATCATTACTCTAGAGACTAGGCAGCCACATATTTCTAGTTGGATGACTAGTGCGTCGTCATGTGGCTTGTCTAGGTGGGCTGTTTTGCTTTCCGCGAAGGTGATCTGATGGTCTACTCCCTTAAATGCAGTTGGGGGCACATGAGATGCGCTGGCCCTGCTTTGGTGTACTCTGATTGAGTTTATTGAATCTCTGCACAGTTTTGATCCTCCCAAGATGAAATCGATTTGTTTGGCCAAACCTGGGTTGTTCAGACTTTTAATGGCGCGTGGTATTTTCATCCATAGGCTGGTCAACTTCTTCGGAGCTGGTGGTGGGGTGAGGACTGACCTCATTGATCCACCGTATATGTTAAGCTCTCTGAAGATTAGGTCTATACGCTTTCTTGTTGACGGTGGGATCTGGACTAGGTTCATCTCCTCGATGGGTCTCTCTCTCTTCGCCGCTGACTTTTTCTTTTTGGGCTTTTCGGGAGGCAGAGGTTCGACCTCAGCTTCCTTTTCTTCGACCGTCGGGCTCTGCTGAGCTGTTTCAGTGTTTTTCTTTTCTATTCCTTTGAGGCCAGCTAGGTAACGGTATTCTTCGGTGAGTGCAATATTTTGTTCCATCGTACTCAGATTTCTTTCCTTGCTACGCATGGTCGATGGCGTACGCCTTGTGCCCCTTCCCATAATGCTTGATGAATTTCTTAGGTTGTTGTTGCCCGGGGGCAGCTCCTAGGTTCGTGTACCTCTTCTCTAGGAGAGCTGTCTCTTCTTCAAGGATGGCGAAGAAGGTTGCTTTATGCAGCGCGTCGTTGAGTGGTATGAAGGGGTTGACGGTGAGTTCCTCTCGGAATTTTGATTTGTGCCATAAGCCATTATTTAGCGCTTCTAATGCTACTTCTTCGTTCAGGTTGGCAATTCTAGATTTAATCGTCTTGAACTTTGATATGTAGTCTCTAAGGGGCTCCTCAGGTCCCTGGGTTAGCTTCCATAGGTTGGCCTCGGAAGCTCTTGCTTTGATGAATACGGAGTATTGTTTGAGAAATAGCGCTATTAGGGCATCAAAGATGTCGATTGAGTAGCTGTCCAGCCCCGCGAACCACTCCAGGGTGGAACCTGTCAAGCTTTCTACTAATAGCCTACAGTGCCCCGCTTCTTTCTCGTAATCGGCCAGGTGAGCTCTTGCTACGGCAAGCCTAAACGCTCTTACGTGGGCCTTAGGGTCGCTGCTCCCGGAGAATTCTAGGACTCTGATTTTTCTAATATCCATGATGGATGCGTTAGCTATCCTATCAGTAAATGGTGTCTGCCAAGTGTCTTCAATCGCCCGATCGATATCCGGAGCTGAACTGGTAGCTCTGTGGACGCATGTTCGCATACGCTGCAGCTCCGCCGGGGTTTGCTCGGCATACCTGTAAAAAGGTATCTTGGTTGATGGTGTTTTCTCCAGCTGCGAGGTTAGTGTTTTTAGTTGTCTCGATCTGGTCAGTTGGAGTTCGAGCTGGGTTTCCCTGGAGATTACCCACTTGAGATGTTTGTCCCACCCACACTGCCGGACTTGGTTGCGTCCTACTCAGTGGGGGTAGAGGTGGTAAGGTTCCTTTATTTACCTGTGTGATGGTACTTCGTGAGTTCAGGATAGCTAGGTCTGCTGTCCATGAGTTAGTCCTTGGGTTGAGGTTGAATGCCGGATAATGAGGGACGCTTGTTGGGGTCACGTAGATCCCTGAAAAGTCTAGTTATCGCCACGGGGTTGCGCTCTTGGAGGGGGTCACTTCGTTGTTGGATGTCCTGCGAGGCAGGAGCCCTTGATTGATGGATTAAGACATCTCATGGAGCTGAGCCATAAATGTTATCTCCTGCTGTTCAAGGCGGGCTACCACCGTTCGGACGGTTAGGTCTTGCCCTTGCGTTCGCTCTACCAGAGTTGACAGCATCCGGCACATTTCTGATAGATCGTCTTGGGAGCATTCCCTACATCTCGTGGGAGCGGCACTGTTATGACCCGGTTGTGATCTGGGGCGTTACAGGCGGGATACCTCCTGTCGGGTTGCTAGCGATGTTAGCTGAAGTTGTTCCACCTGCGGTTGAATTTCATAGCTATATGCTTCGTGGCGTCATGGGCGCAGGCATGACAGTGGTGGTTGTCGCGGATCCAGGCTGGGCGTTTGGATCCGCAATTTCTGCACTCGCGGGAAGGTTGTTAACCGGGAGTGCTTGGTTTAGGTTTTTTTCAGGCTGGTCATTGACCATCACCTGGTTTTGATCGGATCCGGGTTGGTTGTTAACCATGACCTCGAATACGTCTCTTGTTACTAGATCAACGATCTGTGGATCGGTGACCTGGGCTGACTCTTGAGCGTTGGTGGTATCCATTTCCGCTGCGGTGGATTCGAGGTTAGATCTTTGTGTATGACGATTGTATTTGCTCCCCTTAGTCGGCGCCAAATGTGGAAGCTGGATTCCGGACTAAGAATTTATATGTGAATTCGGGAAAGAAACTTTAGTTCTAAGAAATGTCTATAGATCTAACAAGGATCGAGACCAAGATAACGGAAAATGGATTTATATTGATATTCGATATAAATATACAAGTAACTTTAGCTGGAACAAGTGATGATGAGCTAAAGTGTGATTCGGTGTGAAATGTCTGGAAAAAGTTAGCCATTTCGGCTCTAGAACTAGCTATTTATACTTTCTCGAGCTGAACGGTTCAGCTCCACGAATCCCTCCTCGTCACCGGAGATCTCGGGCACGTTCTGGTGTATCCTCCAGAAATGTCGGGATCTCTTCGTTAACCGTTGAGCGGCGCTGACTTGGTCGTGTCCTTGTTGTGCTGCTTGGTCAGCGGTTCTTCTATCCTGGCGGTCAACGAATCCATTCAATTAAGTTCAACGCTGCCAAGGAGCACGCTGGTCTTTTACTATCCTTAGCGCGGTATTGGGCCTTAGGCCCAATACTAGATACGATCGAGTCTTATTATATCCTAAACTTAATGGGCCGGATTTTTTGTGGTGAAATCCAGCTCCAACAGTATTCATGGATCTTTTGAAAATTAGTGATATTAGTGAAACTTTTGAAAATTGATAGTAGTTTTGAAAACATAAGTTTAAAATGTGGTATTCTAGGAAATTTCTCATGTAAGGTATAGCATTATGCTTATAAGAGTTTATTCTAAATTCTTCATAAATACTTTAGTGTTCATACTCTCATCAATTTATCATACTTTTGTGTAAATCTTTACAAATTAAAACACCGATTATTTATTAGTGATAGCAAGTGCAAATGTAAATGACAAGTGGGAAGACCCGTAAACTGAAGGCGATATTCCAAAAACAATTTAATGACATGCAGTGCAAATGTTAAATGTAAAAGCGGTAAGCATTCCTAGGCATCACTAGCCGTGGCTTTAACATGATCCAAAAGACGTTCACATTCCTGAGCGACTCTCGACAGCGATTCGTGTGCTGGTCCACCATCACAACTCATCGATTTCTCCGACGTGTCCCTCAGCCTCTTCACCTTCTTTCTCATCTGGCTACCTTCCTCCTCTACCATAATCCTTATAACCATTGTCTTGATCTCCTCCCTCAAAACCACTCCCTCTAATGGCAATTTTTTAGTTCGAACGGCGATTCCAAGCTCCTCGTAGAGTAGAGTTGCATTCACCATCTGATCCGCGAAAAGAGGCCAAGCGATCATCGGAACACCGCTAACTACACTCTCAAGAATTGAATTCCAACCACAGTGAGTCAGAAACCCACCAACGGCTTTGTGAGCTAGGATCTCAGCTTGCGGGCTCCACGCGGGGACCACGAGGCCTCTCTCGTGAGTTCGGCTAACAAATTGTTTTGGTAGATAATCTGGCGTACCGTCTTGTATTTTGCCCCTATTAAGGGAGAAATACGCGCTAGTCGAGCAGTCAACCGGGGGTCGGACGATCCATACAAACCGTTGTTGACTCAGCTCGAGCCCCCATGCCAATTCGGTTAGTTGTTCAGCTGAGAGAGAGCCACCGCTTCCAAAGGAGATGTAAAGGACTGACTCGTCCGGTTGTTTGTTTAACCAATCCAAAACCGGATGATTGGTATTTGATGGATCAACCGGTCTACACAAAGGACCAATTGGATAAATCGGTACACGAGAGATCCCACCCAAAAGCTTTGTGTCTTGAAGAGATTTCAAGGTTTTGGGTTCCATATCATCCCATGTATTCACAATAATGCCATCAACAATGGGGTATAATAAAGCGAAACGAACAAATTCCCGATAAATTTGGCTCGACTGATCAAGTAGTAAATCATAAGTATCCTCAAACCGGATCGGTTCACATCCCGGTATAGCTAAGGGTTTCTTCTTGATTATATGCTCTTCTTGGACGTCTTTGTCAAGCGATGGAAAATACAGAGCCACCGCTAGAAAAAGCGCGTTTGAAGGGATGAAGAGATAAGTTAACACGTTGAACTCACCACCGAGCGGGTAGGCGTCCAAGCCAAACACGTCTAGAATCAGAGCCGTTGGTTTGTGCTGCATCTCCGCGATCTTTGATCGGAGGATTGGAACGGTCTCACGCATCATTGTCAAGAGCTTGATACCCAAATGGGCTGATGGGTCCACTAAGTTGCTGATGTCCGGGGACGGGAGGCCGATGACGTCAACAAGGGTCGCGTCGTAGCCGGTTGAGTTGAGAAATTGGGATTGAGCGGAGGCTCCGTCGGCTTCAAGGACGAAGATGGTGACGTGGAAGCCATGGGATCCAGCTAAGCGTTTTCCGAGCTCTATCACCGGAATGACGTGGCCCATCCCCGGGCTAGCGAACATGGCCGCGTGTGGTTTTTTAATTTGCATAGCTTCCATCGACTTGTAGTTGATTTGTTTGTAATTTGTGAACGTTAGCTTTTTAGTTGCTGTGTGTGGTTATAGAACATATATGGTCCTATTCATGTTGTAAAACAATAACCACGTGTGTCCTCGTGTTTATGATCCATTCCCTATATATTATTAGGTAGGTGATTCTCAAATTAATTGTAACATTGCTCAAGATTTATTATGACATAACATAAGGTTTATTATGACATGACATTCACTTAGCTTTACTTAACTATAAACATTCATAAAATAAATTTACAATATTACTTAAAATAAACTAAGGGGGTGTATTGGATGTGGTATTTTAATAGATTTGGTGGAGTTTCATATTTGATGGGATTTAGGTGGATTTTGAGGATTTGTTAAGATTTTGAGTTTTAAATAATTAAAAAATAGCAAATCCTTTTGTGTGATTTGGTGTGGGATTTTGATGGATTTAGTGTGATTTGCTTTTATTTTTGAAAGGATTTATAGTGATTTGATATTCATCATATTCATAATACTCTCATATTCAAGAGATTATTTTTCTTCTCACATCATTTTTAGTTTTACTTCGTTGTAGTTCATATAAACTAGAAACAAAAATAAAGAGAACTATAGAACAATATCTAAAACCCAACAAAACAAAGTAATCGAAAACCCAAGGAAAATAACTTTAAAAACAGAAAAAAAAATCAGCAAAAGATAAAACAAAGGAATTTTTATTATGAATATTATTTCGAAATATAGAAACACAAACTCATGAATATAATAATAGAAATCTAATCGCTAATTAATAGAGAAATCATAATAAGAAGAACACTACCGTGGTGGAGGTGAAGAACCCTAGATCAATAAGAGAAAAAAGAGAATAAGGATTGAATGCAAACAAATGTATTTCTTTTTTTTATGTTTGGAGATGATGCAGAGAGTTATGGTTACCGTGGTGGAGATTTTTTTTTTAAAATGTTTTGTTCAAATCACACCTTTAGAGATGTGATTTGTTAAGCCTAATTTATAACTAAAAATGAATCTTAAATCACTTGAAATCTTCTTTTTAGAAAACATTGTTGAATTTTGAATAACAGAAGGTTTGATATGAATTTAACAAACCACATGTTGAATAACACGAGATTGTATATTATTTTGATGTATTTGACATAAATTCTATGTTCAATAACACAAGATTTGGAAACGGATTTTAAAATCACTTTGTTGAATAACAGAGGATTTTAGAAACACCACCAAATCCTCTGAAATACCACATCCAATACACCCCCCTAAATAAATTTTATATTTCCATTAAAAATTGATTTAAATCTATAACAAAATCTTCTAATATCCCATAAACCAATCATCGTTTTCGATTTTGAATGAAATTTATACAATATCCGTACGTACGCCAATCAAACATAAAAACCATTACCAAAATTAATATATTTTATATTCTTTATGATTTTGCTTTTAAAAAATGGACCCATAACAAACAAACAAAATCACAATACATACATTTAAATTTATTTCAAAAAACTCAAATCTGATTCAAATTTTAAATAGTAATCGAAACCATTTTCAAAACTAATATGTTTTAATATAGGTATAGGATTATTCATAGGAACCTTTAAAATGAAAAAACCCTCAAAACCAAAAATGAACCGCAACAAAATGTTGAACATAATTAGCATTTGTTAACTCTAAAAGTAAGTTAATCCGCGTATAACGCGGAGAGTTATCTAGTTATATCTATATAATATGTTAAAGTTTACACAAACCAAAGCTATGAGAGGATGACACGTGTTATCTACTTTTAATATAATTAATTAATTAATTATTATTTTTTGGTCAAATGTAATTAATTACTAAAATTAATACTACTATTACATTAACTACAATATCTTAAATAAAATTAACTAACAATCCAACAATAATAGTTTTGATATTTCATATATTTAACTAATGTATTATAAATATTTGAATAAATAAAGTTTATTAAGTTTAAATTTATCGATTATCAAAAATAATTACGTTACATTTATAAAATCAAATTCTTGAATATTCAAATTATTAGCTTTCTTTGTTCATACCCCGATTAAAATGAACATTGGGGTCAAATGCACATATCCCATTACCCAATGTTTTTTTTACCAATTTTCCAAGGTTGTTTAAGTTTTTATATATTTCATGGTAGTAATTATATATTTAACGACCATATATAAGTTATGTTTAATGTTCCTAAAAACATTACTTTACATTTGTATTAACTCATATACTATATATAAATCACACAAGTTTATGTGAATTCTGATTTGATTTTTACAAATATAATCATTCTCTTTCTTTTATATATTACTAAATATATGTAAATATTTCACATTATATAGAAGATTATTGATTCATATTTATAATAAATAATTTATTTACTATAAAATATTAACCAGTTATTTAGATAACATAATTTATTCAGTTGTCAAATTTATGTACTTAACAAAGTTGTAAATAAATATTTATATATATATTTTATTTAGTAACCATCAATATTGTATAGTTGAAAATTACTTTATATTTCTATATCCATGCAATATCGATAACAGAAGCAACAAATTTAATTTCAAGTCAATTATTATTTTTTGTTTATAAAAAATTGGTTGTTTTGGTTAAACATAAATATAAGATAAAACTTGTATCTACATCTAATAAAATTTTAAAACAAAAATTCGCGCATCGCGCGAGTCATATTCTAGTACATAAGGTTGAAGATTTTTTTTTTTTTTCCGTCTAAGGTGAAGATTCAAACCACTCTTGAAAAGTCGTCTTTTTAATGTTTTATATATTTCAAGATTTCATCGATATAATATAGCATGCGAATGTTGACAAAAAAAAAAAAAAAAAATATATATATATATATATATATATATATATATATAATGCGAATAATTGACATTTTCCAGAAGATACGGATATGCTTTACTAATTAATATATTGACGACGACAAAAAAAAAACAATTAATATATTGACGGTAGGTGAATTATCCGCTCATTTAGACATCTTCCATCTTGTCACATGAACGGGTCCAGAAACAAATTATAATAGATACACAAAAAATTTGATTAATTTGTGAATGTATTTTACCATACATAATAACAAAAATTATATTAATTTGTGAATTTGTTTTCGTTTTACCTACAACTACCGTCCGATAACATCCTCAAGGCCCATGTTTGGAAAATGCTGGCCCCAAACAAATTACGATATTTCTTTTGGCAGTGTCTATCGGGGGCAGTGGCGGTTAATGAACGGCTCAATTACCGACATATTCGAGCGACCTCAGCTTGCCCGCGATGTGAATCTAGTGTGGAAACTATTTATCATTTGCTGTTTACATGTCCTCATGCTCGGCAAACGTGGACAATCTCTTCTATCCCCTTGAAAGTGCATAATGTACCCTCTGAAAATTTACGGACTAATTTGGATACCTTATTTTTGCGTATTCCCCGTACATAGATACTTTCTGAGGCTACTCGCGCTATACCATTTATAATCTTGTATCTCCGGATGGCAAGGAATGATAAAGTTTTTAACGCGATGGAGCGTTCTCCATCGGAGATTCTTACAATGGTTATAAAGGAGTCTCGAGAGTAGTTCCAGGAGAATGCTACTGTCCTAGTGGGAAATAGGATAGTTACCTCACCACCAATGATGAGTACTTTCACATGCTTTATCGATGGCTCTTGGAAAGCAGATGACCGAACAAGCGGCGTAGGATGGGTACAAATTTGCTTGGACTACAGGGAAACCAACACAGTCTTTCACCACTTCAACGAAACTACATAGCCTCCTTTGGGCGATGCGAAGCTTGATCCGGAAACGGCGGTTTTGTCGACTTTTTGTTACGAATTCCACGGAATTAGTTAATATGGTGACCTCCCTGCAGGATTGGCCCGGTTTTGAACCGAAACTATGTGATTTGGCAGTACTTTCCCCGAATTCGAACTCATCTACTGGCAATGAGAGAACAATAAGAGAGCAGATTTGCAAGCGAGGACAGCACGCACACGAAATATTATATTCTCTTTCATTTGCACTTCAGTCCCTTATTTGTTTTCTGATACATATAATGTATTTGTATAATCAGTAATGAAGTGTGTTCATGACAAACAAAAAAGTTTTCATTTTACCTTATTAAATAACACAAAATCTAAAAACGAGTAGGTGCACATACACCCAATCCTCCTTCACTGCCCCGCCTATGCTATCACATGGTCGAGACAAGTTTTGGGAGAACTGAAAAAGGTTATTTTTTCAAAAAGTTTCCGACGTTTTTATGACTAGACAAGGAAATCAGTATTATAAAAAAAAGTGAGAATTAACGCAATTTAAAAAAAATAGTTTTATATATAATTATCTAGAAAGCGAAGTTTTAACATAATCAGATGCAAAAAATTGACTCACCGGAGGACGTTTCTCACCGAGAGGTTGAGTCGAGGCCATACGCATGATATCAAGTTGACATTTCTTGGAATGAGATAGACTTAACATTAGAGTTTGACTAGTTTTGATACAAGGAGCACAAATTGTACTTCTGGGTGTGCAAGGCATGCGACACATGATATCATTGCTACATTCAGAGTTAGAAACTTTGATTTGGCCATTTGGGCTGTAACATCCGCACACCAAATTTTCGACAGATTTGATATGTGTCGAGTAAATCGTCGATAAGTCTCGCAATACTTATCGGAATGAGCAAAAACCAATTTCATTGGAAAGCTAACTCAATTTCCTATCTGTAGCATCCTAAACCAAATTCTGGAATTTTGGTTAAGGTATCGATCGACACCCTAGTAAGTGTCGATCGGCACCAATGTCGGTGGTTCGGTTTTGGAAAGAAATATCGAATGGTTTGGCTTGGTTTGATGCTAAAACTTCTATATATGTGTTCTTGCTAGTTCTGAGTGTGAATCAGAGCAAACTTTGAGTTAAAATCGTGTGAAATTGAGTGTGAATCATGAGTTTGGTGTTTGATTGAAGAGGAAATCGTTTTTGGGAGAAGAAGTTATGTTTTCGTTTGGTGGAGGGAACAAATGGCCGGTGAAAACCGAATGGATTGAGCTGAAATTTTGTAGGTAAATTCTCCCTTCTCTTAGCTAGCCGTGAGGCAAATCCGTTTGTCATTTGGATGTCTGTGCTAAGAGAAATTCGTGTTTTCGTGAGCGAGGTTCGGCTGTATCAGGTTTAAGGATCAGTCATATTGCGGGGTGCTTTTACGAAGTTTCAGAGGGAATTAGGTGACGTTCTATAGGTCGTTGGAAATCTCTGTGAGTCTAGTTTCCAGAACTAGTATCCGATAAAAAGTCTGAGGTAAACTCCGTCCTCAGCGTTGTTTTTAAGAAAACGCATCGGTTCTGTTTTTCTTAAAATAAGTTTTTCGGATTAAGGAAAATCTTGTTGATGAATCGGTTGTTCTTGATGGTTCTTGATCGGATTAGAGCAGTAAAGGTCATGGGTGTCTCTGTACTTCGGATTCTTCATCCGATCGATCCAAAAATCATCCGTTTCTAGGCAAAGGTGAGTGCACGACCGTAGGCTCGTTTATGCCGACATCAAGTTAGAACGTTCGATTTAGAGTAGTTTCCGTGTTGAAATTGAGTGTTTGTTTGTGTTTATGTGTTTATTGGTTGTTGTTCTATGTTTTGGGTTGAGTTTTGGTGTAGGAATAGGCGGAGGTTGTGCACGATCGAGCCACAAAAAGTGGTATTTGTTCTGCAGGTCCTCGTCGAGCGACACAAGGGTGTGTCGATCGACGGGTGGATTTTTGTCGTGTCGATCGACATGGTTTAGTTGTCGATCGACAGGTATTTTTTTGTTCGCGTCGATCGACACAACGTTAGGTGTCGATCGACATGTCTATTTTGTTCGTGTGTCGATCGACACTCAGTCAGTTTCATCGTCGGGCTTTTTAAATCGTGTTGGGGTGCTTGTGTGTTGGTTAAAAGCGTACATGGTCTGTACATCTCATTTGTTTTATGTGTTGCAGGTAAAAAGATTATGTGTTCGCGGAATCATGGTACATGAAGAGGATGATTAGGGAATTTATGGTGTTTGTTTTAGTAGACCCGGTTGTTTAGGTTGCTAGAGTAACTCGTTAGTTTATGAATTTGATTTTTACGTCTTCCGCTGTTATGGGTAATTGTTGAGAATTAATTTAATTATTTAATTCGGGTTGATTATTTAATTATTTAATTATTTAATTGTGATTGATTATTTAATTATTTAATTAAAAAAAAAAATCGGGTCTGGTTGTTTCACGGGCAATGTCGTGTATGTTGGAGAGAGGAATAGAGTGATGATATATCATGATTATTACTGGTTTTCGACCATGGTATACGTCCGTTTTATAGAGTCTTTTATGTGTGCGTTTTCAGTGTTTTAGTGTCTTTACAGGTATTTAGACTTTTGGAGTAGATTGTGAGATTATTGAGATTTTTAGAGCATTGCGGAAGAAGACGTCGAAGTGTTGAAGTCATGATTCAAAATTTAGACTTGGTGTCGGTGGACACCACCTCTGGTGTCGATCGACACCAGTTTCATCATAAAGAAAAATCAAGTTTTGAAGTTTGCCGTTTTTGCCAGAAATTGTAGAAGTTTACATAATTGTTTTATGACGGTTTAAGTGTAGGGATCAGATTCCACTCCTATGAGATCGATGTAATGACAAGAATGATTCTGCAAAAGGCTTGAAGAAATCCTAAACAAGCTTACAAGGGTCCAATTTGTAATTAAGCCCATAATATAATTAGATCCATATTTAAAATGGGTTTAATGATATTGTTGGCCTAAAGCCTATTTATTGCTTAATGGGTCAGATCCAAACATAGCACTTAGACCTAGGATGAAAAGATATAATATATATAGCTCATTGTACTCACCTAGAAAGGGTGGAGAACTTTTATGAAAAACAAGATCAATAAAGCTTTCTTAACAACTACAAAAATAGTCTTCTCTATTTTTATGCATAGTGATTCACTCATAAGTCTCGCACCTCTCCTAAAAATCTAACAAATTCAATTGTGCGAGTTACGACTCCTATAATTTGGCGCCGACTAAGGGGTGACGTGAGACATTTTTACTCAAAAGAATCACAGAGCAAGCTACACCAGCAATGACCAGCAGTAAAACGAGGATCTCACCTACGGCGACCGGCAGCGCAACGTCAACAGCAGCATCAGTGACCAGCAACGCAACATGGATCGCACCAGTGGTGACCAGCAGCGCAACTTCGACAGCAATAGCGGTGACCAGCAGCGCAACGTGAACCGCACCACCCACGACCAGCAGCGCAACGTGAACCGCACCACCCACGACCAGCAGCGCAACGTTGACAGCAACAACTTAACGTTGATAGCAGCTGCGGCAACCAGCAATGCAACGTCGACAACACTAGTGGTGACCAGCAACGCAACATCGACAGCAGCAGCGGTGACTAGCAGCGCAACGTGGATCGCACCACCTGTGACCAGCAGCGCAACGTCGACAGCACCAACAACAACCAGCAATGCAACGTTGACAACTCTAACTGTAATTGGCAGCGCAACGTGGAAAGCTTCGGCGATGAAACATCGATAGAGCGGCGTCGAACTCAGCGTCAAAACAGCAACAAAACAAATCGGCAACAAAACAGCGACAAACTCAGAGACGAATGTCACAGCGATTACCGCAGGTACTACGCAGAACCCTAGGGTCGAGCGCACTATAAAGAACGCACCTGCTGGGATCATAGCGAGTAGAGTTGAATGAAGCAGCGCTAACACAAAGTAGGACTTCCGATGTGGGACTTGGTTTGTTATCCTAACAAACCTTCTCTCAAACCAAGAACCACAGAAACCCGTAGTCTTTACCTCCAACAAAACTTGGTACTTGTAACACCGTAATTGAAACAATCAAACTTTAAAAAAAAAAAACCTGAATTAAAAATCTCATTATTATTATTTCTCAACGGTCAATTCTACAACAGTAATAACCAGCGGAAAACACATAATTAAATTCAACCAATAAATCCAATGATTCAATTTAAACCAAATTCCAATTCCTATAAATCAATCTAGCTCTTCTAGCAACCAAAACACCAGGTTCTACTAAAATGCAAACACATAAATAAAATCATATCATCCTCTTCCTACGCCATGATTCCGCGATCACACTTTTCCTTTACATGTAACACATGAAACAAAGAGTTGCGTAAGTATTATCATAAATACTTAGTGAGCCGGTCATACCATTCCACAGTCTAACACTCAGGCTCCACAGAAAAATAATTCACAAAACAACCATTTGCACAAAACACACAATTCATACATGGGTGTCGATAGACACTATAACTAGGTGTTGATCGACACTCCACTCAACAATTCGTCACAGCTCAGTCTGGTGTAGATCGGCACTACCACTAAGTGTCGATCGACACTCGACTCAAACCTGAGCCGCGACTCAGCCTGGTGTTGATCAACACTACCACTAGGTGTTTTTCGACACCGACTGCAGAAGACCAAAAATCAAGCCAATCCTCTCTGGTCTCGATTAGACCCGCAGCCGAGTCTCATCAACAACAAATTTTCCACTAATATGTTATTTTCGTCCACCAATATAAATCTCTGCAATGTTGAAATTTTTGCCACACGTCTTGTCACTTCGTCATTGTTATCTGCTTTTACAAATCTGATACAAGCAAGGTTTAAAATGTCTTTTAGTCTCTTTTATAGTACATTATGGTAGATGGGAAAAATAATTGAGAAAATAACACATAATACAATTTGTTGAAAATAAAGTTACAATTAACACATAATACCATTATCCGATACCATTTTCATAACCCTACCACATTTCCCTATTCATTATTTTTTTTCTTACCTCAAATTATTATTTTACCCATACTTTAATTCATTACTTCTCTTCTTCTCTCTTCTCTTTTCTCATTCTCTCTCTTCTCATCTATCTTTAATGCTGTAATGGATATGTAAATAAAGATGAAGAACAAGCTTTCTTTTCAATGGTGATGGAAGTGAAGATGATGAAGAAGAATGATAATAAGACGGAGACGAAGACGGAGACGAAGACGGTGCAGTAAACAAGATGATGTGGGAAACAGTAGTGGTGGACAAGATGGCGACGGATACAACGGCGGCGGACAAAATAGCGTGGGAGACAACGACGGTAGACAAAATAGTGTAGGAGACAGCAGCGGTGGACAAGATGATGTCAGAAAATAGTGGCGGTGGACAAGATGGCGACAGATACAACGGTGATAGACAAGATGACGTCAGAGACTGCGGCGGTGGACAAGATGGCGTCAAAGATAACATTGGTGGACAAGATAACGTCGGAAACTGCGGCGGTGGACAAGATGGCGTCAAAGATAACAGTGGTGGACAAGATGACGTCGAAGACAAATAATAGGCTCAAATTATTCCCAGAGCTACTCTCTCAAATTAAGAGATCGAGGTAATACTTAGGGGTCAAATTCCACAGAGAATCAATTAACACAATAGATTTAGATGTTTGAATTAAGTTGAGCAGTAATTATATTAAGTAAAGCAATGCAAAAACAGTAAATTAAAGTGATTGTTGGTGATTTGAATTCAATAAGAGACAAACGCTAGGTCTTAGAAAATTTGCATAAATGATTACAAATTAAAGGATAAACTTACCATCAGGATATTAATGAAGTGCAATTCTAGAATTCAAAACTAATGTAAAATAAATCAACTGTCGTTGCAAATATTATCTATATCTAAACCCTAGAAAACCTATTGTTGTTGCGAATTCAGATTGATTTTAAACAAGCATTAAAATAAGGTTCGATTTGTTCACAAAGATCCAAAGCCAATTGTCGTCGCGAATCGAATTTTTGCTCACCTATGATTTGGTTCCAGTAATCTAATAATGATGTCGCATCTATTAAACAACCTTTGATATCTAATTCAGGTGTAAATTAGAGTTAATGCAATCAAGGTGAAGAATAAATATAATGCAATCCCAATAGTAAGGAAATTTTAACAACTCTACATCATCCTTTGAAAACTCTAAAACCTAACTAGCAGATTACTCAGACATAATTGAAGCAAGCATGATAACTGAATATTTTTGCATTAATTAGAAAGAGAAACGAGATAAATGAGTTCAAAATCTTCTCTTGCTAAAATCTCTTAGAAAACAAAGCATGACCTAAACAATGGCCTAAAAAAACTATATATAATAAGGGAAAAACGTTTTGGGGAAAAACAACAAACATCTGGAACTTCTGGGGCAATATCATAAATCTTCTAAATCTGATTTTTCTGTTGCTCCAATGTTCGTGTCGAGCGATAGCGGCTATGTCGCTCGACAAGTCTTCTGAAAATCCTATCCGAACTTAAAACTTTGACTAATCGTTCCACAATGCTTCAAAATGATCCAGTTAACACCAATTATGCTCCAAACGTCCATGTACCTATACATAACACAAAGGTCTCGAAAAACACCAAAAAGACTCTAGAAAACAGACTTCTATCATGGCTAAAAACCGTAAAAACCATGATATATCAACAACGACGGTGGACAAGATGGCGACGGAGACATCGACGGTGGACAAGACGGAGATGGCGATTGTCAACAGCGACGGTGGTAGACAAAAGTCGGCAGTGGACAGTACAAAATATTGTCTATGAAATGTAAGAAGTAGATGGAATGGTTTATTTGTCATTACAACAAAGTCAAATAGTGTTTTGTGGTAGAGAATGAAAGGAATTTTGTTTGTGGTATAGGATGAAAGGTATTTGGAGAGAAATGGTGTTTCAGTTATTGTCCCAAAATAATTACTAGTTGTAGGGGTCGGATTCCACCCCTGCGAGATCGATGCAACGACAAGAAGAATTTTGCCAAGTCCAGAAGAAATCATAAACAGGCTTACAAGGGCCCAATATGTAATTAGGCCCATAATATAATTAGAGCCATATTTAAAATGAGTTTAATGATATTATGGGCCTAAAGCTATTTTATTTGCTTAATGGGTCAGGCCCAATTCTAGTACTTAAACCTAGATTAGAAAAGCTATATATAGCTCATTGTATTCACCTAGAAAGGGGATCTGCAATTTTTCACAACATCAATAATAAAGCTCTCTTAATAGCTACTGCAACAGTCTCTACATTTTTCTGCATTGTGATTCACTCAAAAGTCTCGCACCTCTCCTAAAACCCTTACAAATTCAATTGTGTGAGTTACGACTCCTACAATTTGGCGCCGACTAAGGGGACACGAGACGTTCTTACTCATATGAATCACAGCGCAAGTTACATCAGCGAAGGTCACAAGTAGCGCAACGTCGATAGCACCAGCACCACAGCGTCGACATATCAGCAATATAATATCAACAACACCATCAATGACTAGCAGCGTAGCATAGATCGTACTAGCAGAAACCAACGGACAGACATCACAGCGACTACTGCGCAGAAACCTAGGGTCGAGCGCACTACAAAGAACACACATGCTGGGATCATAGCGAGTAGAGTTGAATGAAGCACCGCTAACACAAAGCAGGAACACTATTCTCTAGAACAGATCGTCGCTCTTCTCATAAGCGGATTGTTACTTCCTCTTGCAAACGGATCATCGCTCCTCTCGCAAACCGATCGTCGCTCCTGTCTCAAGCACATCTTCGCTCCTCTCGCAAACGGATTGTTGCTACTCTCGCAAACAGACCATCACTACTCTCGCAAACTCGCTTACCAGCTCTCCTAATTCGCCACTTGACACATGCGCTTAACGTTTGACCTGAACGGACATATCACTTACATCCTCTATGGATCATTCTAAGTCTCACCTTACCGGACATATCACTTACATCCTCTATGGATCATTCTAAGTCCCACCTTACCGGACATATCATTTACATCCTCTATGGATCATTCAAAGTCCTACCTAAACGGACATATCACTTACATCCTTAACGGATTATTCGGAGTCCTACCTAAACAGACATATTAATTACATCCTTAACGGATTATTCGAAGTCCTACCTAAACGGACATATCTCTTACTTGACTTTCTCGCGAAAATCAAACAAAGCAAACTTATCTGAAACAGGTTCGCTAGAAAATCCTAAGTCTTAACAAAAGCAGACTTCTTTCAAATCAATTTGCAATGACATCCCCTGTGGATAACAAAAGTCTTCTCAAAATCAAACATAACACCTCGCTGCTAGCCACAACGACGGTTTACTTCACAAGCTTCAGATCTGACTATTACATCCTTAGCAGGATTAAACAGCACGCTATACAAATGTATAATGTTCATTACAGGAGCGTGTGCGTTAGAGGAAAACGTATGCAAAAACCCAAATGTTCATTTCAAAACCCAACAGACTAAACGTTGGTTACATCGCTAAAAGTAATCATGACAGGAGCAGACGTGTTCTCGGGAACATGTCTGTAAACCCAAATGTTCACTCTAAATTCAACTCACTGAATCATTGGTCGAAACGCGATAACATGTTCATTACATGAGCGGGTGCGTTAGAGGAAAACGCATCTGTAAACCCAAATGTCTTGTCAAAACCCAACTAACATAACATTGGTAACTTCTCTAAACAATATTCACTACTGGAGCAGACATGTTAAAAGTAATGTAGTTGTCAACCGGAGTGTTTATTAAAAAATCCAACTATCTGAAGCGTTGGTCTTAAAACAAAAAACCACATTCAATCTTTTGGAGTGAAATTGTTAAGTGATGATATTTTTCATAAACCAAAGTTGTCTAACACCACCAGCAGGAGCGTCTAACTCACCAGTTGAAACTTTAGTTGCGCCAGCTCGCGAACCTCCGAGGATCTCTTCAAGCTCGCTGACGTGCTTCTGAAACACTTCGTGTACATACGACAGACCCGCCTCCTGATTCTTCGAACCAGCAAGGCGTCACTCTCTTCATCTCATTTCTTCCCTATTCCTCCCCTTTTTAAGGAGAGGGGCAACTGAACTCATCCAAAAATGAGCTGCCTACGTACCCTTTGCAGGGATCAAGCCGCCTCGTAGTTCAAGTGATTAACACGCGTCATGCTCCTCTAAGACACGCAGTCACTCCACTCACGGAGGTAGTCGCTCCTCTCAGGAAGGCAGTTGCTCCTATCTTCAGCAGGCAGTTGCTCCTATCTTCAGCAGGCAGTCCCTCCTCTCACGCAGGCAGTCGCTCCTATCTTCACCAGGTAGTCGCTCTTATCTCCACCAGGCAGTCGCTCCTCTCAGGCAGGCAGTCGCTCCTATCTCCACCAGGCAGTCACTCCTCTCAGGCAGGCAGTCACTACTATCTCCAGCAGGTAATCGTTCCTCTCAGGCAGGCAGCTGCTCTTATCTTCAGCAGGCAGCTGCTCTTATCTTCAGCAGGCACTTGTTCCTATCTTTAGCAGGCAGTCGCTCCTCTCACGCAGGCAATCGCTTCTATCTTCATCAGGTAGTCGCTCCTATCTCCACCAGGCAGTCGCTCCTCTCAGGCAGGCAGTCGCTTCTCTCAGGCAGGCAGTCGCTCCTATCTCGCAATCGCTCCTCTCACGGATCGTCGCTCTTATCTCCAGCATGCACTCGCTTTTCTCAAGCAGACTCGCGCTCCTCTCACGCAGGCAATCGCTTCTATCTTCATCAGGTAGTCGCTCTTATCTCCACCAGGCAGTCGCTCCTCTCAGGCAGGCAGTCGTTTCTCTCAGGCAGGCAGTCGCTCCTATCTCGCAATCGCTCCTCTCACGGATCGTCGCTCTTATCTCTAGCATGCACTCGCTTTTCTCAAGCAGACTCGCGCTCCTGTCAAGTAGGCTGACGCTCCTCTCAAGCAGACATGCACTCCTTTCAAGTGAGCTGACGCTCCTCTCAAGCAGGAACTCGCTCCTTCCAACCAAGCAGTCGCTCTTTTCACGGATCATCGTTCTTATCTCAAGCAGGAGGTCTCTTACTTGAACATCTTCAATGTCGAAATGTCGACAGAGATCGAAATCGGATCTCCGGATCTTCGCCGTCTTCAACATCTTCAATGTCGATAAAGATTGAAATCGGATCTTTGGATCTGCGCCGTCCTCAACATCTTCAATCCAACGTCACCATCAACAAAGATTAAAATTGGATCTCCATACTTTTCAAAACGCTCTGCGGTGCTAATTCGAATTTCCAGCGATTGGCGAGGATTCTTGAAGCTCTTCCGATGGTCACTGCAGTGAAGACGAACCTACTTCTCCGTCTGGTTCATGGCCGGACGAGGGTCCGTTTGTAGCAGCCATAAACCACGACGACAATGAAGATGCGTGCAGCAATCCTTAATTATTCACGATGGAAGATCTCGATGGAGACGAAGGCAGATCCGTGGTGGTGATGGGAAGACTCATGAAGATCGACGGCTGGATTTCGATCTTCATACGGTGGCAGAAGGACGCGTGAAGATCGACGGTTGGATTTCGATCTTCAGGCGGTGGCGATGTGGTGCTCCTCCTCCATCAATGAAGACAAAGACGCGTGAAGATCGACGGCTGGATTTCGATCTTCAGACGGTGGTAGAAAGATGCGTGAGGATCAACTGCTAGATTTCGATCTTCACGCGGTGGTGAAGTGATACTTCTCCTCAAAAAAAAAAAAAATTGTGTTGACCAAACTGTTGACCGTCAACATTGACCGACGTGAAAAATCCCGATTGAAGCTTCACCGCGCCGGAGCTCTGTTCGTCGCTGCAGCTAGGGGTTGAAGTCTTCTACCCGCCGCATGAGCAGCCACCGTACGAACAGCGCCGGAGCTTCCAGTTGACACAACCATCACAAGCAGCCACGAGAACCACCGACGATCTCGACGACGGTGGCAGATCTCAACAACGAGCTCAGCGGCGGAGATGACGATGGGTTCCGATTCATACGACGGTGACTCTGGCTTGATCGACGGCAGGCCTAAGCGACGACATAGCCGATCTCGACGATGTTGCAGCGACGGCGGCGGCGAATCCGAAGCAAAACTCCTCAAACGACATCCACGAATGAAGCTCCAAACAAATCGACGGTGACAGATGCAGATCAGAGTTCCAGTCAGCTGCGTACAGCAAAGAGTCCCAACGACGGCACGGCAAGCTCCGGCGAGCTCCGACGGCGCAGATCGGAGGTCGAGAAGAAGAGGCACAAAAAGACAAAAAAAAATAAATCAAACCCTAATTTCTGCTACAGGACAAAAAAAATATTTAGGAAAAAGGGATTCTGAAATTTTTACCTTTTTTACTGCAGAAAATGCAACTCGGTAAAAAAATAGACTGCCTAGGAGGCCTATTTATACCTGAAGAATTTCCTAAAATCCCTAGGATTTTTTAGGAAAATTTCCAAAAACTCTTATAACGGGCTTTAAAGTCCTGTTAAATGAGTCAAATAGTCTTTTCAGTCTATTAACCTCATTTTTAAATCCAAGCAAGTCCAGGAAAACACGGCAGCATCAATTCAACATGGAATTACTGCAACTTCCATAAGTCGATGATAAGACGTCAACGCATGGTTGCTTCATGGTCCATCGCATCGATCTCAAACTTCAACAGCTTATACCTTAGCATCATCTAGCTCGATACTACCAAGCTGGAGGGCTAATTGTAGGGGTCAGATTCCACCCCAACGAGATCGATGCAACGACAAGAACAACTTATGTATTTCACCTTGGCGACGAAACAAGTCAAATTTTCTCATTTGAATTTCAAGATCGCCGACTTATCTATCTCGACAATGTCTCAAAACACATAGACACAGTCTCCCTAAAGACTCGAGCACATCTTCGTCGTCTTAGGAGACGATATAATTTCAAACCGAGATGAAAGTATCAGAAACCTGTTCGCCGAGCTGAACATTAACTTATACGTGGGAGCTCGGCGATATCTATAATAATCTTCATTGGTGAGCTGAAAATTGGCTCAAACATGGGAGCTTGCCGACAATGACAAAATATCTATTGACCGAGCTGAACATTGGTCGAAACATGGGAGCTTGGTAAATCAAAAACCTTTCGAAGAAAGTAAACGACAACGAGTCGAATCATATCCGCCAAGTTGAACATTCAGAGAAACATGGGAACACGGCGGCAATAACTATAACTCTAATGAGAAGTGTGTGACTTGTGCTCTTTTTCCCTTGATTTGGTTTTTCCTACTGGGTTTTCTAGACAAGGTTTTTACCGAGGCTTGCTCACACACTTACATGCTTTTCTCATTGACGATAAGCTGTTCCAAAACACTTACAAGGACTCTCTGCCGAGCTAAGCGTTTACAGAAAACACGTCGAACTCGGCAACATTTACAATTCAGCGGAGCAAAGCTTTATGATTTCATCTCATCAAAACATATTGTGGAAAACAATGGCAACGTCTGCAACGTATCTTCTTGAAGCATCAACCTCACTTGCGACTTTTTCTACCTTGACACTATCATGCCAGATACTGCCAAGCTGGGTGGCTAACTGTAAGGGTCGGATTCCACCCCTGCGAGATCGATGCAACGACAAGAAGAATTTTGCCAAGTCTAGAAGAAATCATAAACAGGCTTACAAGGGCCCAATATGTAAATAGGCCCATAATAGAATTAGATCCATATTTAAAATGAGTTTAATGATATAATGAGCCTAAAGCTATTTTATTTGCTTAATGGGTCAGACCCAATTCTAGTACTTAAACCTAGATTAGAAAAGCTATATATAGCTCATGGTATTCACCTAGAAAGGGGATCTGCAATTTTTCACAACATCAATAATAAAGCTCTATTAACAGCTACTGCAACAGTCTCGACATTTGTCTGCATTGTGATTCACTCAGAAGTCTCGCACCTCTCCTAAAACCCTTACAAATTTAATTGTGTGAGTTACGACTCCTACACCAGTAATGATAGATTGCACACAAAAATTTACAATAAATGTTAGATTTAATAAAATTTCCGATATGTAATCACTTAAAATTCTTAAACGACAATGACCAGGGACCACACCCAATCGGTTAATAATTATATAAGACGGAAAAATAGTAAAATACTATAAATGTATATTTATTTTGACAATGACCAGTAAGGGGTGAGCAAATTATCCACATCCAAAATTTGAAACCGAACCCAACCGAAATTAAGCGATTTGGATCTATATTGATTATTATTACATAACTGAATGGTTTTTAATTTGTTTTACTTTAGATTTCGGTTTAGTTTCGGATATATCTGATAACCGAAGCAAAAACCGAATAAACCAAGTATATAGAAACAATGTATATAATGTTTGAAGTTTGAACCTTGTTAAATGTATACGACTCGTTTTTTCCTTAATTTGGTCTTATATTTGAATTTGGACCTTCTTTTTATATTTAGGTCTTATTTTTAATGTCATTAATAGCCTTATACTTATGTTTGGGTTCAAATAAAACCGGATCCGAACCAAATTTGATAGGACTTCGGATGAGTTTTTGATCTTAAAATTGGTAGCAAATCGGACCCGAACCCAAAAGGATCTGAACCGATCCCGATCAGTTATACAAATATACCCGAATGGTATTAGGTCTTATTTGAATTTGGGCTTTCTTTTAATATTTAGGTCTTATGTTTAATGTTATTAATAGCCTTCTACTTATGTTTGAGTTCAAATAAAACCGGATTCGAACCGAATTCGATAGGATTTCGGATGAGTTTTTGATCTTAAAATTGGTAGCAAATCCGATCCAAACTTGAAAGGATCCGAACCGATCCCGATCTGTTATAGAAATATACTCTAATGGTATTAGTAAGTCCAAATTCGAAAATCCAAAAATCCAAAATACCAGTACCAATTCCGACCAAAGATCCGAATGCCCATCCCTAATGACCAAGGACCACAGTCAACAGTCAAACTCATATATTATTGTATATGGGATTAGGTATTGGTAAATTATTGTAACACACGTCATTGCTAATGATTAAAGTAATTTATTTGAACCAATATCATATGCAAATGGAACCAATATCAAGTGCGTTAGTTGAAAATCATCTACGTATTATTTGATAATAAAGTATAAGACAAAATTGAGCTACCCCGTTTTGTTTCTTTTAGATCGATACTTTGTCGACCAGATGTGACGTTCAGTAATATCTTATTGAGATTTTGTTTTTAAAAATCTTATTAATTTATAAATTATTCTAAATGATGAGAAACTATATGGATGATTATGTACCTATATGTTTTATATTTGACATCAAAACCATTCCAAATGACTCTTCTTGCACTACACTGAAAATTTTATGTAAACTCTGCCTTCATTAATTTGTATTTCCTGGAACTCAAATTCATACATATTTGTGTAGAAATATTAATGAATCATTGATAGAAATCTCGTTCCAAACTCCCTAAGAACAACACACTCAGTAATCGGTACAAAGGAGATGATACTTGATCCACACAAAAATTGCTTAGAACAAAGAGATGGGGAGAACGGCTCCGTCAAGTGCTGTGATCGGCACAAGATTAACCACAAATCAATAGGCTAAATCCACCTAATGATCAATCGAAGCTCAATGGTTAAATCCACCAAAGAACTCGAAGAAGATTTGTTGGCTAAATCCACCAAGAAATCCGAAAAGTCCCAAAGGAACAAAAGAAGAAATTCTCTCAAAATATTTTTAATAAAAAGGTGATTAGTATTCAAATGACAAAAGCAAAGAGTATTTATAAGAAAACAAGAGGGAAGGATAATAGTCACTTGACTTGATGACTTAGAAATAAAAGCTAAAATTAAACAAAGATTCCATGATCTTTGGCCTCCTTTCACGTGTGTCTCTTGGTATTTTGGCCTTGATCTTTTGTTTATTTCATCCGAAAATGGGCTTGTAGAATGGACTTGGTATTCTCATGAGATTGGACCGAATGATACAAGCTAAGTCGTGCCTCATTAAAACCTTTGCTCGGAAAACCCATTGGGACAAAACCGAGCCTAGGAAAAAGAGTACAACAACTTAACTCGTGGCCAATCTCAAAAAGAATCCAAGTAAGAGATGGAAGTTAGAGTACCACGTGAATGTTGAACTTCTTCCTTGTTATGAATTTCTTCAAGCATCCTCCAAACAGCTCCAGCTAGTTTCTTGGACTTGGACCGTGTGATACGACCTTCGGGAACGACCAAGGCTGCCTGCGGAACCTCCTCCAAACTATCTATGTCCATGATCACATCATCCCCCTCCACTTGAAAAGGATTTGTCCTCAAATCTGCTCCATCTGCAATAAAGGGAATGATATCAGCCACATTAAAACTAGAACTCATGGAATACTTACATTGGAGATCAATCTTATAGGCATTTTCATTGATCTTTTCCAAAATGGTGAATTGTCCATCCACTCTCGGCAAAAGCTTGGACTTCCTTTCTTCCGGGAACCGATCCTTTCTCAAGTATATCCAAACAAGGTCGATGGGCTCATAGGACTTCTTGGTTCGGTTCTTGTTAGCATACTTGCGGTATTGCTCAGTCTTGTGTTCGATGTTTTGTTTTGCCTTCTCATGCATTTGCTTGACCAGCTCTGCCTTTTTCTTTCCGTCCATGCTTACACGCTCACTCAAAGGTAAAGGGGTTAGATCAAGAGGCGTAAGCGGGTTAAAGCCATAAACGAGTTGAAAAGGGGAAAATGAAGTAGTAGAATGCACAGCATGATTATATGCAAACTCTACATGTGGCAAGCATTCCTCCGAAGACTTAATGTTTTTCTTAATTACAGCCCGTAAAAGAGTCCCTAAAGTCCTATTGACCACCTTGGTTTGTCCATCGGTTTGCGGGTGACAAGTCGTAGAGAAACAAAGCTTAGTTCCTAGCTTAGACCATAAAGTCTTCCAAAAATAGCTCAAAAACTTGGTATCTCTATCCGAGACTATAGTTCTAGGCATTCCATGCAAGCGCACTATCTCCCTAAAGAAGAAGTCAACTATGTTCGACGCATCATCGGTCTTATGGCAAGGTATAAAATGTGCCATCTTAGAAAACCTATCTTCCACAACGAAGACCGAATAACTTCCCTTTTTAGTCCTAGGCAAACCTAACACAAAGTCCATATATATGTCGGTCCAAGGTGCACTAGGAATCGGTAAAAGGGTATACATACCTTGGCTTTGGCTAGTGGACTTAGACAACTTACAAGTTGTGCATCGGCTACAGATTCTCTTCACGTCACGCTTCATGTGCGGCCAAAAGAAGTGATCTTGTACGATGAGAAGTGTCATGGCTACGCCAAAGTGTTCCATCAAACCACCACCGTGTGCTTCCCTAACAAGAAGATCTCGCAAAGACGAGTTAGGAATACAAAGACGGTTTTCGTAAAACAAGAAACCATCACTCTGAAAACATTTTCCCGAAGCAAACTTAGCACAAGAGCGAAAAACTTCCTGGAAATCGGCATCGTTTGCATAGGCTCCTTTGATCATTTCAAATCCGAGGATCTTGGCATCAAGAGTAGAGATTAAAGAGTATCTCCGAGAAAGAGCATCGGCCACTACATTTTCCTTGCCTTGCTTGTATTTGATCACATAAGGGAAAGTCTCCACGAATTCCATCCACCGAGCATGTCTCTTATTCAACTTGTGTTGGCTTTTCAAATGCTTGAGGGATTGATGATCGGTGTGAATCACAAACTCCTTAGGCCAAAGATAGTGTTGCCACGTTTGAAGCGCACGTACCAAGGCGTAGAGCTCCTTGTCATATGTCGGGCAGTTTAGAGTGGCTCCTCCCAGCTTCTCACTAAAGAAAGCAATTGGCTTCTTCTCTTGCATCAACACAGCTCCAATACCTACACCCGAAGCATCACATTCAATCTCAAAAGTTTTCAAGAAATCGGGTAAAACAAGAAGAGGGGCGTGAGTAAGTTGTTGTTTTAGGAGCTGGAAAGCATCCTCTTGTGCTTGTTCCCACTTGAAGCCCACGTCCTTCTTAATCACTTCGGTGAGTGGTGCGGCAATGGTGCTAAAGTCTCGGACAAACCGTTGCTAACCCCGCTAAACCATGAAAGCTACGAACTTCTCCAACCGTCTTAGGACTCGGCCAATCTTTGATCGCCTTAATCTTTTCCTCATCGAACTGTATGACCTGTGAACTCACCACAAATCCTAGAAAGACCACGTTATCTTGAACAAAAGAACACTTTTTCAAATTACCAAAAAGATGCTCCTTCCTAAGCACGTCTAGCACCTTACGCAAATGGTCTACATGATCGTCTAAAGTCTTGCTATAAATTAAAATGTCATCAAAATACACCACAACAAAGACTCCAATAAACGACCTAAGCACATGATTCATTAAGCGCATGAAATTACTAGGTGCGTTAGTCAAACCAAATGGCATCACAAGCCACTCATACAAACAATGCTTGGTCTTGAAAGCGGTTTTCCACTCATCACCTTCCTTCATTCGGATTTGGTGATAACCACTTTTCAAGTCAATTTTCGAAAACAAACTAGACCCATGTAACTCATCTAGCATGTCATCTAGCCTAGGAATAGGATGGCGATACTTTACCGTAATATTATTGATGGCTCGGAAATCAACGCACATCCTCCAAGTGCCGTCCTTCTTGGGCACTAACAACACGGGAACCGCACATGAACTCATACTTTCACGAATATGGCCCTTCTCCATAAGCTCACCAACTTGTTTTTGAAGGTCTTTGGTCTCGATCGGATTGGTTCTATAGGCTAGCCGGTTCGGAAGTGCGGCTCCGGGAACGAAATCGATTTGATGCTCAATTTTACGAATGGGTGGTAAGCCACTTGGGCTATCTTCCGGAAAGACATCTCGAAATTCCTGCAAAAGAGAAGACACACTACTCGGAATTTCCGGCTCGGGGTTAGTCATGCTGGTGAGAGAATTTTTGTAAATAAGCAAAATGAGAGGTTGCTTGGTAACAAGTGCGTACTTGATCTCTCTCGGCCTCACGAAAAGAATTTCTTGCCTCTCAGGTTTACTCTCAAAGGCCTTTCATTTGGTTTTTCTCATAGAACTCTCACTCTCATTTTTAGTGGTGGAAGTATTTAGGGGTTCACTCACAATTTTCTTGTCGTGGTGGCTTTGCTCAAGCTTGATCTGATCTAGAGAAACCTCATGCGGTGACAATGGTGCAAGGGTGATCTTCCGGCCCTGGTGCTCGAAAGAGTGTTTGTTGGTGAAGCCATCATGAACGGCTCTTCGATCATATTGCCAAGGTCTCCCAAGTAAAATATGACCAACTTCCATAGGTAGCACATCGCACACAATTTCATCTTCATAGCGTCCAATCACTAAGGGTACCGTGACTTGTCGAGTGACTTTGAGCGGCCTTTGGTTATTCAACCACCTAAGGCTGTAAGGTTGCGGGTGCTTCCTAGTCTCCAAACCCAACTTCTCCACGATGGTTGTGCTTGCCACATTTGTACAACTACCTCCATCAATGATCACACTACACACCTTGTTCTTCACAATGCATCGAGTGTGGAATAAGTTGTCCCTTTGCTCGTCAACTATGACCTTCTCCTGAGACATAAGAACACGCCTAGCTACAAGTAACTCTCCATCAGCCGCATGCTCATCACCATCATCATCGTCAGTAGGTGCGGATTCAAAATCCTTCTCATCTTCGGTCACGATCTCACCATTGTCCAACATCATCATCGTACGGTTGTTTGGACACTTGTTGGCAAAATGACCCTTGCCCCTACCCTTGAAACACTCAATATCACGGTTACGGCCAGTAGAAGAAACCTCAGCCTTACTCTTGTAGCCATGCCCAAAAGAATTAGGATTATAGTCTGACTTGGGTTTAGGATTGGTACGGGCCGGGTAACTTGGTTTTGTCTCGGCTTTGGTATAGCTCGGCTTAGAGACATAGGATGACCGTGATATGCTCTTTCTTTTGAGTTGTTGTTCCACGAGAATGGCTTTGTGCAACATTTCGTCAATGTTCCCATAAGTTTGCATCTCGAGCCGATCTTGTATATCCCGATTAAGACCAGATAGAAACCTCGCCATAGTCGCATCTCCATGCTCCTCGACATCGGCTTTCATCATAAGCGCTTCCACCTCTTAGAAATAATCATCTACGCTCTTACTGCCTTGGGCAAGTCGCCTCAACTTCTGATGTAACTCGCGGTGATAGTGGGTCGGAACGAACCGTCTCCTCATGATCATGGTCATCTCGTTCCTTGTTGCAACGAGGGGCTCTCCATTTCGTCTCCTATTAGTCACCAACGAATCCCACCAGTTAATAGCGTAATCATAAAACTCGATTGCAGCTAACCTTATCTTTTTATCATCATTGTAGTTTTGGCAATCGAAGACAAGCTCAATCTTCTTTTCCCACTCCAAGAAGGCATCGGGGTCGTTCTTGCCGTAGAACGGTGGAATTCTGAGCTTAAGTCCTCCAAGATCATTTCGAACTTCTATGCGTCTCGGTCTACATTGGCTCCCACTAGACGAGTGTTCATTGGTAAGATAGTAATGATCCTCTTCGTTCGGTGCTTGTCTCGCCCGTCCTCTTCTTCTCCTTTCCGGTTCCACACGTCTTTCATTGTTTTCGGGATTGACATTCACGGGTTCCGCTACTTCTCGACTTTCAATTCGATCTAGCCTTGTGTTCAATACTCCAAACATCCGAGTAAATTCTGCCATCATGGTTACGACGTTTGGTTCATTTCCTCCTTGGGTCTCCGATTCTTCAGACATGGTATCTCGCAAAAAAAAAAACAAACACGTTAGTAAATAAAAACTCACAAGTGTTTCCACTTAAGTGTTTCACTCAACTCTCGTAATGTCCTCACACACACACTAGAAGTTCTCCTCGGTTCACAAAAGACTAATCGAAATTTTGATAGTAGTTTCAACAAACCAAATCTTCAAACGAGTATAACTAGAGATAAAAGATAGATAGAAAGAGAAGAGTAATACACCAAATCAAGTCTTTTTTTTTATAATTTTTTTTTTGTGATTGGTTTTATACAAAAGAAAGAGATAGATAAGAGGATGAAGAAAAACAAGAAAAAGAGATAATAATCAAAATATATAGAAAAAAAAGAAAAGATGATACCGATATTCAAGAGCGTGGCTCTGATACCACTTGATAGAAATCTCGTTCCAAACTCCCTAAGAACAACACACTCACTAATCGATACAAAGGAGATGATACTTAATCCACACAAAAATTACTTAGAACAAAGAGATGGGGAGAACAAAAGGAGAAATTCTCTCAAAATATTTTTAATAAAAAGGTGATTAGTATTCAAATGACAAAAGCAAAGAGTATTTATAAGAAAACAAGAGGGAAGGATAATAGTCACTTGACTTGATGACTTAGAAATAAAAGCTAAAATTAAACAAAGATTCCATGATCTTTGGCCTCCTTTCACGTGTGTCTCTTGGTATTTTGGCCTTGATCTTTTGTTTATTTCATCCGAAAATGGGCTTGTAGAATGGACTTGGTATTCTCATGAGATTGGACCGAATGATACAAGCTAAGTCGTGCCTCATTAAAACCTTTGCTCGGAAAACCCATTGGGACAAAACCGAGCCTAGGAAAAAGAGTACAACAACTTAACTCGTGGCCAATCTCAAAAAGAATCCAAGTAAGAGATGGAAGTTAGAGTACCACATGAATGTTGAACTTCTTCCTTGTTATGAATTTCTTCAAGCATCCTCCAAACAGCTCCAGCTAGTTTCTTGGACTTGGACCGTGTGATACGACCTTCGGGAACGACCAAGGCTGCCTGCGGAACCTCCTCCAAACTATCTGTGTCCATGATCACATCATCCCCCTCCACATGAAAAGGATTTGTCCTCAAATCTGCTCCATCTGCAATAAAGGGAATGATATCAACCACATTAAAACTAGAACTCACAGAATACTTACATTGGAGATCAATCTTATAGGCATTTTCATTGATCTTTTCCAAAATGGTGAATGGTCCATCCACTCTCGGCAAAAGCTTGGACTCCCATTTCCGACGGAATTCCGACGGTTTTGGTCCATCGTTTCTTTCCCGTCGCAAAATTAACAACCGTCGAAAATTCGTCGATCACTTGCAACGGAACTCCGACGTAAAACGGATATCTGGATTCCGACGACCTGCCGTCGTTATAACGTTGGAAATACAATGGGCGACGGAATTCCGACGGTTTCGGACTTCCGATGGTTTAGCGAGGGACAAAGGAACCGAGGGAATTCCGACGGTTTCGGACTTCCGGCAATTCCGACGGAATTGCGACGAAACAATACTTCTGACGGAATTGCGACGAAACAAGACTTCCGACGGAATAGTGAGGGACAAAGGAACTGAGGGAATTCCGACGGTGATATAACACGACGGATTTCCGACGGCATAGAATTCCGAAGGACTTCGTAATTTTTTAACAAAACTTAATAATAATTAAATAATTTAAAATAAATAAAATATATTAAAAATTAAAAATAAAAACTGATTAAATTAAAATTGTTTTAAAAGTATTTTAAAGTTTTACATTAAATTTTAAAACTTTAAAAGGCCTATTCCGGCCTACGGGTACTGAAGAAGTCGGTCATCTTATGTTCCAACGCTCGAAATCGTTCCTCGGCGTCCGCCTTATCTTTCTCTCTCGCTGCCTCGGCGTCCGCCTTATCTTTCTCTCTCGCTTCCTCCACTGCCTTAAGCCGCTCGGTCAGCGCTCGGTTTTCTGCCTCCAATCTTCTACCACCGCCATATCGAACCGACGAAACGGACGAGCAACTATCTTCAGGGAGGCCGAATACACGGCCTCTGGTCTTGGGAGTCGTCTACGATAAAAAAGAAATTAAATCTTAGAACTTAGTTGTATTAAAGGTTATTTTGAAATTTGTTTAAAAGTGACTCGGTTACTAACCTCGTAGGTGAACTCGTTGATCTTCTCGTATGGAACTTCGGTGGGTGCCGGAGTTCCTTCCTCGATCGGTTGCGATTGGATGTACTGCTCCCCGCGCCTCTCCACGGTTTCCACGATTTCACGAGCAATCGGATCTTGAGTTTCCCTGGTCTTCTTGTTGGTGTGCGTAGCTTTGAGTAAAGCAAGATTCGAAGGAAACACACCGGTCTCCTGAAACTGTTAACATATACAATTTTGTTAGCAAATTTTAAAAAATTATGAATTATTTAAATATTTTCCATTTTGTCTGCAAGTGAAGCCTTGCTCCTTGCTCCAAGGTTGTGGGTTGCGGGTCCCTTCCCCTTCCGATCGCTATTGCGGTTAGTTGAGTTTTTCTCTGAGGTCTCCCGAGTTGCCTCCATTTCCCAATGTGCAACTAGTCCAGCCCAACATGTGTCTTTAGGTTTCATAACCCGAGGCACCTTCCCGATTTTGTACCACCCATCTTTCCACTCGTTCATCTTCCACGAGTACTTCCTCGCAGCCTTTGCGTCGAATCTCTTTCGGACCAAGGAAGTGAGCGGTGGGTCCCACGTAAAATCTTGCTGCAAAAGCACCACATTCTCGCATTAGTAATTAAAATGTGAGTCATATAGTAAATATATTTTAAACTTATAACATATAATCATACCGCAAATTGTCGGAACCAAATGTCCCGGTCCTCCACTGGCATATCGTGGTATGTGGGATACGATTTAGTTACCATTAAATTCATCATTGCGTTGATAGAACCCGTAATCCCGTTTCCTGAGTATTGGAACCTATTAAAATATTTAGTACAATATTTTACTAAAATAATTTAATCCAATACATATTTAAATAAGACTTACCAAGTCGTGTTAGGTGGCGTGTCTGGATCTAGACGAGTCAACCTATCACGTACGGGTTGCGACACAAACTGCTCGATGGTCATGGACGTGGGAGCTGAGAAGGTTGTACCCGGGGGCTGAGACATGTGTGGGGTCTCTAAGTCGGGATTACTGTCGGGGATATGCGTCTCACTCGCACTCCGACCTCCCCTACTGGAAGTCCCAACTCCTCTAGAGTGATGATATCGCGGATAGTCCCTACGATTTCTAAAATTCTAAGAGTTTGAGATTTCGGGATTTATGGAATATGGAATTTTGCTCGAATTTGGGATTTTGAGATTTTGCGATTTAGTTATTTCGAAATTTCGGATTTAGGGATATAAGGATATTGGGAATTATGGTTTTTTGAAATATAGAGATTAAAGGAATTTAGTTTTCGGACATTTTGTTATTTAGGGACATAGGGATTGATGAAAATTTAAGATTTTTGTAATAAATGAATTTATTGAAATTGGGATTATGTGGTTTTCTAATTTCCGACGTTTGGGATTTAGGGAAATTGAAATTTTGAAATTTAAGTAATCAGGGCTTCTTTGTATATTGTATATTCAGAAACCGAAGTTCATGGATTTAGGTTTTGTTGGGAAATTGACATTTATAATTTGACAAATTTTATTAATTTTATTAATGTTAAAGTTATAAATTTTTAAATTTTTCAATTTCAAGGATTTAAAGTTTTAAATTTTATTATTTTTAAATAGGTTTACAATTTTAAAGGTTTAAATTGTTTTATTAATGTTAATAAATTTTTAAATTTGTAGGATTTAAAGGTTTAAATTGTTAAAGTTATAAATTTTAAAATTTTTAAAATTTTAAATTTAAAGGATTTAAAGTTTTAAATTTTATTATTTTTAAATAGGTTTAAAATTTTAAAGGTTTAAATTGTTTTATTAATGTTTTAAAATTTTTAAATTTTAACAATTTTAAATGATTATCCTAAAATATTCTATATAGGATATTTAAAATTTTAAAATTTTACATATTAATCATACATTAAATTTTTAAAAATCCCTAAAAATCACAAAAACATATGAAAATCAAATTCTTAAAATTAGAAAAATTTATAAAATTAGAATTGTCTAAAAATCCCTAAATTGGTAAATTCCTAAAATTATCAACATACCTAAATCTCTTAATCTCTAAATCCTTAAATTCCCCAAAATTCCTAAATTCAAAAATTTATCTACAAACCTAATTTCTTAAATTTCTAAATAACTAAATGAACCCTAACTTCCTTAATTCGTAAATTTGTTAATTCCTAATTTACTAAAATTCTCTTAATCGAAAACGAAACCATGTTCAACAATCTTTGCAATTCCACATTTAACCAATCCCAATTTACTAACTTACAAATTCAAGAACAATTTCGGCAAGTCAAATTAGGGTTTCCGTCGGTAATCCGTCGGAACATAAGACGGAATTCCGACGGCACTTATTTTAAAAGAATAAATTGTTTATTTTTTTAATGTTTTTCCGCCGAAATAAATTGTTTAAATCATAAATTTTAAGAGTTTCAGATTTCGCGATTTATGGAATATGGAATTTATAGCAATTTGGGATTTTGAGATATTACGATTTAGTTATTTCGAAATTTCGGATTTAGGGATATAAGGATATTGGGAATTAGGGTTTTTTGGAATATAGATATTAAAGGAATTTAGTATACGGACATTTTGTTATTTAGGGACATAGGGATTGATGGGAATTTAAGATTTTTGAAATAAATGAATTTATTGAATTTGGGATTATGTGGTTTTGTGATTTCCGACGGATTTCCCGCTTTGACGATGATCACGAAGTTGTTTGGCGGCAACTCAAATTAGGCTTTGTGTCAGTAATCCGTCGGCAATATTGATGGTATTCCGACAGAAATAATTTTAAAAGAATAAATTTTTTATTTTTTTAATATTTTTCCGCCGAAATAAATTGTTTGCTTCATAAATTTTTAAATAAAATTCCCCAACCGTAGGAATGCCGTCGGTAATTAAGACGGAAGTCTGACGGATGTTGATTTTTATTACATATTTTTAAGGTTTTACGCCGAAATAAATTTGTTTATTTAATAAATTTGGTAATAAATTACAACTACCGTCGGAACACCGTGTCAAATTAAGACGGAATTCCGACAGGTTATTATTTTTATTACATATTTTAATTTTTTCCGGCGGTAAAAAATACTTGAAATAAAATTTCGTCGACAATGTGAACGAGTTAGAGATTTATTAAAAGCAAGACAACATAGATAGAACTTGTGAGCTTCACGGGCTTGGCTCTTCGATTGGCAGAACGATCGAAGGCAATTTTGATTTGGTGACTTTTCACTATATAGAAAAATAACCAGATCAAAATTGGCTTTAATCGTTATGCCAATCGAATTGCCAAACTTGTGAATCCCACAAGTTCTATCTATGTTGCCTTGGTTTTCATAAATCTTACATTACACATACAATATAAATTTAAATACCAAACTAGTAAATATTACACCTTACAACATTATGCGGATAAACGCGTACAATAGCTAGTAGGAAATTATTGAACATACAACCAACATAAAGCCGTAACCATAAAATAATTCTTAATCATGGAGGAGTTAGATATTTATTCTTCATCGGAGCTGGAACTGTTTCTTATTCGTACCCAGTAGTTCCTTCATCTTCCTCCTCGATGGTGCATACTTCCGTTGGCTGGTATTCAGCAATCATCGTATTAGCACCGATTATCTGTTTGAAAACTGAATTTAGTTATCCCTTCCCAAAAATATTTATAAACGTATGGTGTGTGTACCGTAACAATGTTCCGCTCTGTGATGTTTAGGTATTTTGGGTTCCTATCAAAACGGCAAACGGTAACATTCTTCAGGATTACCACCGCACATACACCAGTCGTGAGTCTGTACTCGTCATTCTTGAAGATGTTATGGTGCATGGTTCCCTCGATTTTTCCCGACGGATCTTTTAAGGTTACAAGCAGATCTCTCTGGTCATTGGGGGTCAAACTAGAGAGCATAGCCACAATCTGATAATTAAATAGAATATACTTGTCAGATAAATTGTTTCTGTAAATGTTAATAAAAATGGCCGGAAAAGTAAACCTTTTTGATTTTAACAAATTGTGAACGCGGGGATTGAATTTGTGCAACCTGGGTCAAGAATGGTGTGGTCCTATTGAGATAAGAACCTACAGTTATGAATGATAGATTTTGTATTTTTCAGCTACAATCATTATTTTAAAAATGAAAACGGTAATTATATATATATATACCTTCACGGATTATGTAATCGATAGTAGAAGTCCATGGAGGACTACTAAAATCCTGGTCGGCTTGTGGTGCCTCGTTAATGACCTCACAAATAAAATCTTGTGTTGGGCGAGTTTGAGAACTTTCACCTCGCACCACCCTTGCATCATGAGCCCTCTTGCGGAAAATTCCTCGCCTTACGACTTGGCCAGGTCCCGGTATTTCGGGCGTTTGGTTCAGGGATCGTTGAGTTGTGTGGAGTGAAATTGTCGGTTGAGCATCTATGACATTTAAGTTATCGTAAGGAGGGCTTGAAGGATCACCGGTTGTGTTTGGAGGGTTTTGACAGGGTCTCGGTTTTGCATATAGTAATTCCATAGATCTTTGTTTTCCATTCTCGGTTTTGCATATAGTAATATTTTAGTGTTATGATTTTGTGTGCAAATTTTTTTATGAAGGAATGAGAAAATGTGGAAACATATGTAGAACGGATATCCGGCGGATTACCGTCGGAAAACCGTCAAAACACTCCGACATAACACCCCACCCATCCCTTCGGCCACTGCAGAAGATTTATTAACCACTCAAACTTTGCCGACATCGGAAACCGTCGGAAATCCGTCTCAAATCCGTTACATAATTCCGACAACATAGTTCCGTCGCAAATCCGTCAGTACAGCTGACCAATCAAACATTGCCGACATCGTGTAGTCTGAATTCCGTCGGATTTCCGACAGAAAACTGTCAAAACACTCCGACATAACACCCCGCCCATCCCTTCGGCCACAGCAGACGATTTATTAACCACTCAAACTTTGCCGACATTGGAAACCGTCGCAAATCCGTTACATAATTCCGACAACATAGTTCCGTCGCAAATCCGTCAGTACAGCTGACCAATCAAACATTGCCGACATCGTGTAGTCTGAATTCCGTCGGTATTCCGACGGAATACCGATGGTTTATACATATAACTTCTACTATAAATACACCTAATGGAGTGTATATCTTCTACACCTCTCAATACCACAAAAAATGTCTTCTAGCTCTCTTAATGAAGACGCAAAAACAACATCCGAGGCTAATTTTTTTTATATTCAAAATACTCGTGGGAAACCCCTGGTCATTGCGACGAATTCACTCAAGAGATTCTCACTTACTCGTTGGAATTTGATACGTGCTCACCAATCCATAAAGAAGATTCCACATCAACAATAGTGCCTGACAGCCAGTGCTCGCCAAACATCGACCACATTCCAAAATTGTTGTGGGAATCGACATCTCAGTGCGACAAATACACTAAAAATATACCCACATACTCGTGGGAAGATGATTCATGCACTTGAAGATGAAGATGGGTTCGGTTTTCCTAATCACAAATACGATAACCAGGCAGAATGTCCTGACCAGAAGCGGGTTGTCAAAGCCGTCCAACCATATCAATTCACTGAACCATCATATACTTACGATGGAAGTACTTCAAATGAATGTAAGGATCAGTACTATGATTTTGAATTCGCCCAAAGCCCAGAAAAGCCAAACTTAAATTTAGATGTTGATGCAATTAAAAGTGAATTATGCGACGGATTTTTAGATTCTCCACCAAAGGATCATGACTATGATTTCGAATTCGCCCAAAGCCCAGACAAGCCAAACATACATCTAGATGTTGATGCAATCAATAGCGAATTGTGCGACGGATTTGTAGATTCTCCAGAAAAGAAAAAAAAGGGAAAGAACATCACTAAATGGTTCTAACAAATGGTAAGTTCGGAGTGGAAACCGACATATGATTGTAAAATGAGGAGTTTATTATGTACTTGTACCATAACCGTTGTGTGTTAAATATTTGCAAGTCTCTAATGTACCGGTTTAAGAATGTGTTTTAAATTTTATGTTTCATTAAATGTAAGGTTTTATTGGAGTTGCAATACCAATATTTATCGTTTATTAGTCATCGAACATGATTATATATATACTATTAAATAATATGATATACAAGATTTGGGATAATGAAATGAAAAATATTATAGGGAACGCATCGATGTGAGAGTACTACATGAATAAGCAAACATTTATTCACAAATTAGTAATCTGAATCTTCTGATCCACTTTCACTAGGGATGGAGTCTGAATTGTCGTCAAATTCTCCACGTGTTTCCTCTTCGTCTGAATGCACTAGATCATCCCCGACATGTGTGACATCAACGACAAGGCCAATGTTATCCATCTCCTCAACAAGTGTCATTGGTATACTTCTCGATGGTTGTAGAGCATCATGTTCTGGAACTCCATAGATTTTTCCTCTCGGGTTTATTGGAGTTACTGTGATCCACGGATCTGTACGGTAGGCAACTCGAGGATATGGAATGTAGCAAACCTATTAATAATTAGTGGATATTGTTAATATACATGGACAAGACACCTTAACTATGAGTACGTAGGTAAACATATTAGTGTATTGATACCTGGTCTGCTTGAGACGCAAGGATAAATGGATCGTAATACGGTAGTTTCCGGCTTGAATTTAATGAAGTAACACCAAGAGGGTCAACTTGAACCCCTCGACCATCGGTTGGGTCATACCAATCGCACATAAACATAATGCACCTCAACTTCAACATTCCTGGATAGTGGATTTCCAAGATTTCTTTTAAAATCCCATAGTATATGGTATCACCGGATTGCGCCAAAATACCATAGTCCAAAGTTGACCTCTGACGTCCTTCCTCACGGATATTGAACGAATATCCCCTAGTGCAAAACTTGGGATATGAAATCGCGGTGCTGCGTAAACCATGAACAAACTCCACTAACCATGTCGGGATTGATCGACCACTTGCTAAACTTTCGGAAACCTACAAATGATATAAGTAAGATATAAGTAACATATGAACGTGAAAACATGGAAAAGTAAGAGTAAGTAATTATATTAAACTTACATAACATTTCAACCACCCCTCAAATTCTTCATCTTTCAAGACAGAAAGTTCTGCATCTGTCTTATCATAATGGTAATCACGTGCGAAAGACATGTAGATCCTGTAACATAATAGTCGTTAGTAGATGAAGGCAAATAATTCCATAAATTTATTTTAATAACTGATATACCTTTCGTACTCCAAAATTTCGTCACAGTTTCTGAAGATATACGTATGCAAATGTGTGACCGATTGTGGTGATAGTTTGCGTTTCTTTCCTTTTCCACTTGCTCAACCAACTTGGGCAAACAACTCAGGAACAACCACGACATACACTGCTTTCTCACCTCTATCATCATGTCGGGCAGGACGTCTCGCCTTAGTACGAACTGCCGATGGAAAGTAATATTCGGCCAAGTGTGAGACTTCCTCGTTTAGGCTTTGTGCGACAATAGATCCCTCAACCTTGCTCAAATTTTTAACCTTTTTCTGTAGGTGGAACATGTAACGCTCGAACGGATACATCCATCGGTATTGAACAGGGCCTCCTAAGGCTGCTTCTCGTGGGAGGTAAATAGTAAGGTGTTCCATAACGTCAAAAAAAGACGGTGGAAATATCTTCTCAAGATTACAAAGGAGAACCGGGATATTGACCTCCAAGTTACGTATCCCGTGGACGGTAAGCGTTCTTGAACATAAATCTAGGAAGAATGCACCAACTCCTATAAACAAAAATTAAACAAGGTACTACATATATAGTAATATTATGGTAGTAAGAAACAAAGGGGAGTAAGAAATATACTTCCAATTGCTTGGTGGATTGGTTATGGAAGAAGATATGCAAATACAAATGGAAGAAGACGCTGCATCACGACATGACAATCATGACTCTTCATTCCTATAAATTTCCCTTCCGTCGAATCCATGCAATTACGTAGATTAGATGTGTAGCCGTCTGGAGATTTTACAAATTTTTTGAACCATTCAAAAAATACTTCTTTCTGCCCAGCGTCTAACCGGTACGCAGGCATCGACAATCTACCATTTGAAACATGAAGAGATGGCCTCGAACAAATCAATGGCAAGTCGAATCTATACTTCCAGTTGTCTTTGGTCTTTCCTGGGACGTTTAATATGGTGTTCATGATGTTGTCAAAGAAATTCTTTTCAACATGCATGACATCTAGATTATGCCCAGTAGATGGTCTTTCCAGTAAGGCAAATCCCAGAAAATACTCTTCTTGTGCCAATTGTAATATTCCCCACAACCGCCGACGGGGTGATGGCCATTACCCCCACATTCAGGAGTTCGCTCTGCACTAAAATCACGTAACTGTTCCAAAAGGCTGCGACCATCTATCTCAGGAGGTGGACCATATAACACTTGTATATTCTTCCGGAAATATCTTTTGGACCGACGATATGGATGATTCGCCGGAAAAAAACACCTATGACAATCAAACCATGAAGTCTTCCTTCCGTGCTGCAATTGGAATGCTGTAGTATTGTCTTGGCAATAAGGACAAGCCAATCTTCCATGCATTGTCCATCCAGATAACATACCGTACGCTGGAAAATTGCTAATGGTCCATATAAGAACCGCACGCATGTTGAAATTATGCCGGTATGAAACAACAAATGCCTCGACACCATGCTCCCACAACATCTGCAACTCATAGATCAATGGTTGGAGGAATATATCGAGTGACCGTCTTGGATGATCAGGCCCGGGAACTAGAATTGAGAGAAAGAGGAACTCCCACCGCATGCACATAGATGGAGGCAAATTGTAAGGTGTTATGATGACCGGCCACAATGAGTATTTTTTGCCATGCTTTCCAAATGGGTTGAAACCATCAGTGGATAAGCCGATGTATACATTGCGTGGTTTGAATGCAAAATATGGATATAAGGATTAAAAGTGTTTCCACGCTTCCGTATCAGAAGGATGCGTGATATCCCCATCTTGACTATGCTCTGCATGCCATCTCATAGCCTTAGCTGTGCGGTCTGATTCGTACAGCCTCTTCAACCTCTCCGTTATGGGTAAATACCACATCCGTTTGAATGAAATCTTCACCCTGCCACTTGTGGCCTGGAATCGGGGTTTCTTGCAAAATTTACATTTGTTCCGGTTCTCGTCTTCTCTCCAGTATATCATACAGTTGTCGATGCACACGTCTATAACCTGGTAGGGCAAACCAAGACCGGCGACAAGTTTTTGGACCTCGTAGTATGATCCTGGGGCCAGATTATCTTCTGGCAAAACATCTTTCACGAACTCGGCGAATGCATCAACACATTCTTCGGACAGATTATAATCAGTCTTCAGGTTCATCATCCTACTAGCAGAAGATAGCGGTGAATGACCATCCCTACAACCGCTGTATAATGGTTGCTTTGATGCGTCTAACATATCGAAAAACCTTCGAGATTCTAAATTAGGTTCTTCAACCCTATCACCCTCATACCCACCCGACTGCAAATTCTCTCTAAACGCTAACCATCTGAACCGTATTTACACCAACCTCTACATTTGTTGTACGTTCTTCTACGCTATCCGGAAAATAAGGTTCATTACTACTAGTACCATATTCATAATTGGTTTCTCCATGTAAAAACCAAACCTTATATCCTGGCCTAAAACCATATCTATATAAGTGAGTCCAAACATTATGAACGGCAACACTAATTCTATTACAGCAATTGGAACAAGGACATTTGATATCCTGACCTTTTTTGGCTGCTTCTAGATTACTTGGTAAATTCATGAACTCGCATATTCCTTGAGCGTACTCGTTCTTTAATAAGTCCGAGCCCACATCCATCATTGGCTCGTCCATCCATGCCCGAAAATATGAACTCATCTTTATAATTTTGTTTGTTTCTCGAAATTTTGTTATGATGGAATGAAGAATTCTGCAAACTTATGTAGAACGGATTTCCGTCGAAAATCCATCGGAATTCCGTCAATATCTCCGACATAACACCCCACCGATCACACCATCCACCGCAGACGATATGGCAACCACTCAAACTTTGCCGACATCGGAAACCGTCGGAATTCCGTCACTCATTTTGAAGGATTTAGTCCGTCGGAAATACGTCCGTACATGCTGACCAATCAAACTTTGCCAACATCGGAAAGTCCGAATTCCGTCGGTAAACCGTCGCAATGTCGTTGGAAAATAACGACAGATCAGAGCCGTCTGTAAACCGTCGGTAGTTTCCGACGGTTTCCCAACGGAAACCCGACAGTCTGTCTTTCCGTCTCAAAACCATCGGAATAATTTGACGGAATTCCGACGGAATCACTTTGGTCGGCAGATCGTCGGAAATCCGTCAATTAACGGTGTTTTCTTGTAGTGTTAGTTTTTTAAACTTTCAGAAGGTACATTATGCTCTCCAAAATAGAATATATTGAGTTATATTATTAATTTGTTGTTATATAATACAATAATAAATCGCAAACGAAGAGAAATCAAATATTATTTTTCAAAAATATTCAAGCTTGCGTTGCTTGTGTAAACATAATTTACCTCAATTCATCTTTACCACATTAGTAACGAAGAACTCTCTTTCAAATTAGTCTACAATATATAAAAAATTCTTTAAAATAAATCACCAGTTAACTATGAACATGAATGCGAAATAAGTTTATAAAATAAGCAACTATAGAACATTGAACACAACACACTTTAAAAACATAATGATATAACGATAAAGAATAAACATTACACATTTTATGTCAAAAAAAAAAAAAAAAACATTACACATATGATGGTGACAAAAATACAACATTAACGTATTTGAATTACGATAGTACGATGGTAGAAAACTAGCTAGAAACTTGATAATGATTTTGGAGGAAAAGACAAAATAAACATTCACAATTTTGTGAAAGAAAAGGCATACAAATTTGATTAATAGTTCATAATTTTCAAACCAATTGGGTTTGTCAATTTAATCACCTTAAAGAAAACGTTTAATTTTGTTTTGAGCACATTTCTATTTTTTAACAGAAAAATGGGTTTGGTCTCATGCTTTTAGCCTCTATGTTCAATTAATAAAAAAATAAAAATATTTCTTAGCTACACGAAATATTAGTTAATATATTGTTAACAATCTCAAGTATAGAAATGTTCTCTAAACTACACAAACTAATAAATAATATACAATGACATACGCCAACTATATGTAAACATGGTAAAAAGTACAAATTGAAGTTTTTAATCAACAATTGTTAATTTTGGATTAATATGTAAATATGTTCTTAATAAATATATTTTTTTAAAAAATTAAACGATAGATCACACGACATGAAAATCCGGAAAAATAGAATTTTTCAAAAACATTATACAATCCCCAAAATTCTAAAATTACAAATATTTAAAAGAGAATTTTCATGATATGCCACTTTACACGTATGTCATCGTTTAAAATATTTTACAAGAATGCCGCCTTTTAAATTTTTTGGATTTGGGTTTTGGCACCGGCTTGTTTGGTTCGCTCAAGCCATACCGCGACAAGCATTCATAACATGGATAGCATTTAGAAACCGGCTCTCCACGAGTGATCGTATGGGACAATGGGAAATTCAACAATCGTGTACTCTATGCAGTGATACCAACGAAACAAGAGATCACCTATATCTCGCTTGCCCGTATTCCTACAAAGTCTGGACGATGCTCACTACTAGACTTTTGGGTACTCGAATCACTCCGGACTGGACAAGAACAATGCGCTCTTTGATTAGGAACAGACTCCCAAAGCTAGATAACGTCCTTTTACGTATGGTTTTTCAAGCTACCATCTATTGGATTTGGAGAGAACGAAATGGGAGAATTCACCATCAACCACATCACTCAGCTCACTTCACGGCAAGGACAATCCAAAAGGAGATACAAAACCGACTAGGCGCTCTCTACGGCAACGACGAAAATGATCAAGACATCGTAGCCAAATGGACTTTGGTTTCGAGCTTCACGAACTAAAAACGTTATTTCCCCTGTTTGATCCTATGCTATTTTAATTTGTTTTCCAATTTGCTAAATTGATCGCCGATTGGTTTTCTAATCGGTATGTAAAAAACTAGTTTTTTTGTTGATCAAATAAATTTCACATTTCAACAAAAAAAAATAACTATTTTATACTTAGGGTATAGTTTTTGAGTTTAGGGTTTGGGTTTTGATTCTTTTGTGGAAGAGAGAGAGAAACAAAAATTAATGATTTTTTCTATATATATAAAAGGTGGCATATTTGCAATAAATTTTTAAGGGTGGCATTTTTGAAATTGTTTTTTTAAAATGGCATATTTATAATTCACCTTATTTAAAAACAACAAAAACAATTCCATAAAATCTAAATTTTACAAAAAGAAAAAACATAATAAGTGTAATCTAAGTTTTAATTATCTTTTAATTTTAGTTTTAGAAACCAAATATAATTTAAAAGACTTCAAAATTTAGCAATTATGGAAAACCCAAAGTCCTAAATTAATTTTTGAAAACCATATGGTCGAGCAATTCGTGGAACAAGACAAGAACACCGTATCTTACCCCGATATTCAAAATTTCAAGTATATTTTATTTCAATCTATAACATGAATTGTTTTTAGGTTCATTTTTAGATTTTGGAAAATTTGTATTTCAATAAAAACATTTGCGGTTTTCAGAAATTTAATTTGAATTTTGAAATTAAATTTGAAAACATAACTTTATTTTTTATATTAAATGTTAAGTTTTTGGAAAAACTTTTGTTGTTTTCGAAATTTTGTAGTTTTAAAAAATTTGGGATTTTCAAAAATGGAAACTATTTTAGGTTTTATCTTTTTTTTTTGTCATCTAAAGATTTTATTACTAAGAAAACGGGTGGGATACAAAAAACCGGATACAACGCCGGACCAAATCCGGATACAAAGTCGGTGTACAACCGGAAACCAAGCCGGAGCCAAAAGACTCACGGATAGAACTTAAACATTCCGGGAGAGACAAAACCTCAAACCACGGAAAAACAACTAAAACAACAAGAAAGGATACAAATCCTACTAACTAAAGGAAACAGTTTGGAGCTCTAGAGGGTGTCCACATCAGCACAAAAATGAGCTCATCTCCTGCTGCCACGTCATCATTCACACATAGGCTTTTTAAAACAAAAAACGAGGCCCATTTAACAGTTAACAAAATTAACCCGTCTATACTAATCAATTTATTCGTCTTCCTTCTGTTTCCCATCTTTTTCATCTTACCCTTATATCTTAGATATTCATACAAAAGCTGACCTTCCTTTGTTTCGCATTTTTTCATCTTTTCGCCTTCTTTCTTCTCATCTGATGCTACGATTAGAAACGCTTTATCTCCCGGTAGACCTTTGCAGATCTAATTGTATTTCAAAATGAAAAGACCACTAAACTTCCTCATCTGAAAATTGTGAAACGTCCCATGAATCCTCTATAAATGGAATTACATATGTGATTCAGCCTTCTTTATCATCGTTTCATCTTCAGTGTTTGGTTATGTGGAGATAGATTCTAACAGGTTACATTCCTTATAAAGAAGGTTCGTTTTTTTTTTTCTTTTTTTTTTTTTTGGTTCGTTCTTTTTGCTTATTAGAACAATGAGATTACGCGTCTTGATTTTCAGTGTATGTTTCTTGCAGTACACAAAGGCGTTGATGATCTCTCAAAATGGTAGGTTTACCGGTTCCGTGTGTCGGCCGGTATGGAAGAGGGCCAGTGATAGCGTGTTGAAGCCGCGAGCCAAGATATAAGAACAAACAGAGGTAAGGTTCTGAAATTTCAGGACTTTTGACAATCCATTGTTTTGTCTTCGCTTTGTTGTTGTAATTGGGGACAGTGCTCGAAATGATCCTATTTGTTTTCACTTTGACCTTTTGTGGAATGAAGAGGACTAACAACCCTTTTTTATATCACATCAAGTACTAATTAACGTAATCTTTCCTCGGTTCTATGTTATTTTTTAAGAGCTTCTCAAAGTGCCAACATGGTCTGCAACTTTAAGAAGATTTATGAATCTAATATATTATTTTTTAAGTTGTGTTATCTCTCATTTTGTTCATTCAATAAACTAAACTTATTGTCATGTTTTCTATAGGTACTTTGTTTCTGGAGATATCTCCAGAAATAAATCACATATGCTTGCCTTACCTAAGGTAACATATGTTTCTTTTTTTTAATCTAAGTCTTAAGCTCAAAAAACGTGAAGTCTTTGTTACTATGTGCAAACTGAGTTACTGGTTGTTTGCTATTGTATGCGTCGCTGTTAGGTATTTGACTTCTTGACAAGGTTAATTCGAAACGTTGCTCCAAAGAGTTACCAGTAAGCTGCTGGAAAAGTCTACTCACAAGAAAGGTCTAAGACAATCAGGTACATGAATCTCTTTAGCATTTTTTTCGTTGGTTCCTGGCTATAAGTTTCATTTTGTGAAGGATTAGCAACCATAACTTTTCTTACTCGATAAGAAGTAAATATACGTTTCTCATTTCTGTGTTCAAATTCCAGATATTATGTCTTTAGAATGTTTGTTTAATGTTTATGCTTCACTTTTCTATCAGGTGCGGTCCTTGGCATTGTCTATTACAGTGAGCCTTCTGCAGTACGTAAGTGATGAATTCAATCTTAAATCCTTGGAGTTTAATGCGAAGGACTTATAGGTTCATTGTTTTCCAGATTGATGAGAAGGCTCATCAAGTCCAAATACAAAGCTTGGGCATCTCGAAAAAACTCACAAGATGATTTTAATCAACTCTATCCCACCGAATCAATGTCGATACACTCTATGATTTTGATTTCACCAAACAGGATAATTGTCAGAAGACCAAGATGTTTTTCATTGTGTGGTAACACATTGCTTCATCTCACTACTTTGTTTTCTGTGGCAGCTTTCCAAAGCTTTTGCTTTTCAATTTGGGTCACTTGGACCTGACCTAATGAAGGTATTCTTGCTGTTCCCTTATTCTCAATTTAGCCATTCTACGGACCAATCCCCATCGTTTAATGATGGGGATTAATGTTGGGTATTCTTGGTATGACATTGGTGTTAGATTCGTCGTTTGTACTCACTTGGTGTTCTGTTTAGTAAAGTAGTTGATTAAAGGATGTTCTCAAATAAGTTTGTATTTGTTTTGTTATATTTTTGTATGTTAATATGATTTTCATCCTCTTTTACAGATTATCACCTCAAGTTCTTTAAAAGAAAAGGTGAGAGAACAAAGATATACGGTAACACACCTATATATACTTAGAATTGAATCTTCGTATGCACCTAGACAAGGCTGTGATGTTTTCTGTGATGAGTTAGGGGTACACGCCTACATTGGTATAGAAAATGACATGTATGTTTTCTGTGATAGACTAATGTTTCACTTATTAACTTATTGACTTATTATACAGAGTTAAAAACTCGATGGCGGATTCAGAGTTGATAAAGTTTATTTGGTGGTTTGTTGATGTGGATGATTCATTTGCAGGACCGCCGAGTTGTGGAAGTTTAAGATGCAAGAGTTTGGTAAATGACACTTTAATTAAGCGCGGGCGTCAATCCTCTGGTGTTGACGATGCAAACGGTGAGACTGATGACACTATTGGAGCTCAAACAAGCTCATCCTCCCTCCAAGATGTCTGTCCAACTGACAAAAACGAAGAAAAACGTCCCCGCATCCAAGACTAAATGGAAGCACCTCTTATTTGTGTTTACGCTCGCTTTTTTTAGAACTTTACTTCATGCATTTGAGAACCTACGTTTCCTTTGTGCTTTACTTTTCTTTTGACATTTTCCAACTTTCCATGTTTTTTTTTTCCCATCTCATGCTCTGTTCTATTTGAAATCCAATTTATTCTACTTATATATTGGTATTATCAACCACCCAAATTGCATACTATAATTACTTCACCCTTTCTGTTCGTTTACTTTCCTTCATGCTCTATCTGTCTACGTACACATTTATGCATTCTATGTTTTCTGTTTTTCAATACAATATCCTATGTTTTATTTCCAATCCAATTTACTCTGCTTACATATTGATTGTCACCAACTAATAGTATCATACCAACTAATATGATGATATTTATATATGAAAATAGAGAAAAGCTTACACCTTCATCCAGTGTACCAATAAAACTCATAAATATTAATTGGTTTTCCTTTTAATCCATTTTGTTTTTTCTTAACGTAAGTTAACAAAATAGATAATATATTACCAGGATAATTTGACTCTCTAATTCTTTTGTAACTCGCAATATGATTACTAACCATACCTAAAATTTAGCTACCAACCAATGGTTTTAAAAAAAATGAACTACCAATATATTAAATGATCATTTCACCAAGTGACGACACCAAGACTCCAAATTTACAAAACAGAGTATTTGTAAAAAACATAAAAATTCTTCCGTATACGGTATGGTTTGATGTTAATTCTGAAATATTTTTTGCAAGAATCTCTAGATGCATACGGTAATATGCAGTTTTCCATATTGCCTTCAAGATCGATTATTCCGTCACGTAATCTACACTCTTATTTTTTGCAGTGCGTGCCGTCCATGCAAAATAAGCTCGGTACATGCGAAAAGCCATAATGCTCTCACAAAGATAGAGGACAATCTGCACCAAGATGCTCAAAGAACTCTGATTCCAGAGGAGGAAACATATGAATGCACAATCTGCTTACAACCATTCAACAGAAGAAGCGATGTCAACGATTTACCATGCAACCACACATTCCACCATCAATGTATTTTCACATGGCTATATAGAAAGAATAACTGTCCCATATGTAGGGCAACATAGTTCATGATTTAATTCCTTGCGCCTCAAGCCAGCTTTACAAATGAAAGAAGATAGATGGATCTGATTGAGCTACTCTCTAATAGCAACATCAGCTTCCCACGTTTCTACCTACCTCCACATGATCTTCTGATGTTATTATGTGATCGTCGTTATCATTATGATCATTCTCTATCTTTCGTTTCTTTTTTTAATAATTCACTTTCGTTATCATTATAAATCATAAGATCAAAGCTGTTTTTTTTTTGTTTCGGAAAAATTAGGGATTATGTGCTTCTTTATACTCGAATCCTTTAATAATTTTTGTTTTTGGTTGTTTTCGTCTTAATTTATGTTGTCCAATTAAATAGTTGTTCACCTAAGACTTGAGTAGTGGGTTTCGGTTAACCAACATTGTTTAAACAAACAAAACACACACAAAATCTGCTCACTCCATACCACTGACGACCGAAAATCCGTTTACTCACAATCTCTTTTTCGCATATTTTCCAAACATTCTATAATCTCATTTTACAAAGTACACACAGAGAAACAAATACAAAAAATTGCAACACAATAAAAACGCCAAAGGAAGACAAATTCAATCAAAATATTAATCACAAAAAACACATTACATTTCCGGCCAAACATATAATTAGAATAACACCATAAATTACCAACAAAATGTTTAATACATAACCCGCGCATAGCGCGGGATCTCCCCTAGTGAAGCAAGAAAGGGAAAGAACTCAACCCAAAAGCTGCCCATTAAACCACAAAATCTCCACGAGCCTAATCAAATAAACTCTATGTGAAACAACCAGGCTTTTTTTTTTTTTTAAACCTAATAATTTCTACTGCGGAAAACCAATAATCAATAATCCAAATAACTTAATGAAATAAATAACCAGATATCCAAAATAATTCAAACATTAAATTCAGGAATGAATTGCACTAGCACCCTAACAAACGGTTCGCTAGACTACATAACGAAAACACAATCCCTATCATCCTCTTCCTTTGCCTCGATTCCGCAATCACATTTTTCCTTTACCTGCAATTTAAAAAGAAACCGGGAGTTGCGTGAGTATTATCATAAATACTCAGTGGAGCGGTCATCCCGCCAACAGGTTATACATAAAACGAATATCAATATACCACAAGTTTAACCTTTTAATTAAAATTCCAATTAATCAAATAAACCAATTTTCTGGTTCACAATAATTTTTCACAAAATTCGGCAAGCAAATAACGGGTATCGATCGACACGCCACCCTGGTGTCGATCGACACTCTACCACAACGAGTATCGTTTTCCTCGCAGGGTGTCGATCGACACAGCCTCTAGGTGTTGATCGATACTCTGTTCCTGAAACCAGAGCTCAAGCCTGTCCTCACGCGGCTCGTCTCGGAATCATCACTAACCGATACAAAACACACTCAATACGATTCACACGTAAACACAGAGACAAAACGATCAATATCACGCCAAAACAATAATCAACAATCCATCAATCAACCTACAATCGATTCCTAGTATTTCCTAAGCAATCACGCAATAACCTTTGCGTTTTAAGAACAAAACGGCGCAAGACACGAAGACACAGACTCTACGGCCTAGGAAAAACCTCTGATTCGCACCGGAATCACCCAAAAACACGCCACGAACGATCCCGAGAACGAATGAACGAAGAACACTCGATAACCCGAACGATTCGCTAACAAACAATCACTAATCCTCCAAATCTCCTCACAAACTCTCAATTTTTCTGATAATGATTATCATCACGACGGCTGGGTTTTATCACGCAACCCTAGGCATATAAATACTAAAAATCGAGCCCAAACCGCGATAAAAAAATCAAAACAAAACCGACCAATTAACATGATGTTGATCGACACTGCCCATGGTGTCGATCGACACCCTTACCGAAATGCACTTTTTCGGTTTGGGGATGTTACAATTCTCTCCCACTAAACTGGATTCGTCCTCGAATCCGCCAAACTGTCTAACAAAGACCCGCAACATGACCCAAAACCGATCAATACCACCCGAGATCCTAACACCCGATCTCTGAGGTCCTCGTCTAATCTCATGTTTATACGCCCGTTTTCAGACATTTATCACTCTTAACTCATTCGACACCCCTCCTACTCGCAGGACGCATCCCTTGAGCTATCGATGTCACTTGCCCCATCCACTCTCAGGACGCATCCCTTGAGCTATCGATGTCACTTGCCCCATCCACTCTCAGGACGCATCTCTTGAGCTCCGGATACACATGGGAACTAATCATTCCGTCGAGAGAACTAATCATCCCTCTATACTCATAATGGAAACTAATCATCCCAAAGAGTATACAGGAGAACTAATCATCTCCTCTGAGGAACTAATCATCCTCACTGAAGAACTAATCATCTCCAGATAAAATGAATGAGTTATTCGGAGCCGCAGCCCCTAGAGTTATAAATTCTAAAATGTCCATAAACATCTATTGACTAGAACTAACTCTAAATTCTAAAATTCTAAAATTTAGAGTTATAAATTCTAAAATGTCCATAAAATGTCCATAAAATGGCCAACTCGATACTCCCTAACCCGGAATATCACCACAGAACACATATAAGAACTAATCATCTTATATAACACAAATATCCAAAAAGTATAATCGTTACAACGAAACGAAAAAATACAACAAAAGCAACACATGCTAAAAACTGAAACTGGGACTACAAAGAGAATTAAAGCTCAAACGGCGACCTGCTTGTCAAACCACTTCCCAAACTTTAATTTCATCTTTGCCTCAGGCTCCCAAGTCTCCTCCTCGCAACCTGCGCAATCCCACAAAACTCACAATAGAGGAATCTTCTTCCGACGCAATTCCTTGACTCTCCTCTAAAGAATCCGCCAGTACCGTCAAATTAGGCTGCAGATCCTCAGGAATCTTAGCCACTAATTCCTCCGATTCATGTAGGCACTTCCTCAACATCGAAACATGAAACACCTTATGAAATGCCTTCATAATCGGAGGTAACTCTAGCCGATAAGCAACCGGCCCAACCCGCTCCACCACCGGAAACGGACCCATAAACCGCGGACTTAGCTTGTTCCCTGCTATGGATCTGTTAGGACCCCTCAACATAGCCATCTTGAGATATACACGATCTCCCACTGCAAACTCAAGCTCTCGCCGCCTCTTACCCGCATAACTCTTTTGCCTATCCTGACCTTCCTTCATGTTCAGTCTTACAACTCGAACCTTCTCTGTCGTTTCTTGAACATAAGTAGCCCCATGAATACTCTGCTCCCCACTTAGGTCCAGCATAGGGGTGTCCTGCATGGCCTCCCATACAAAGTCTCAAAAGGAGTCATCCCAGTACTCGCCTAGAAGCTGTAATTATAAGCCAACTCTACCAAGCTCAAATGATCAACCCAGTGACTACCTCAATCCAGTACACACATCCGCAGTAAATCCTCCAAAGTCACAACTCTCTAACTGTCCATCAGTCTGTGGATGGTACGATGTACTCATGTTCATCTTAGTGCCCATCTCTGCCTGAAATGCTCCCCAAAACTCTAAAGCAAATCTCGGATCCCGGTCTAACACAATACTAGCTGGCACTCCATGCAGCCTCACAATCTCCTTCACAAATTTCTTAGCCAAAACAGCCGCGCCGTCTGTCTTCTTGATGGCCAGAAAGAGTGCTGACTTAGTCAACCGATCAACGATCACCCAAAAAGCATCAAAGGTCTGCGAGTTAGGTAAACCTACCACAAAATCCATCGTGATCATGTCCTACTTCCATTCCAGAATAGGTAAAATCTGCAACAAACCACTCAGAACCTTATGCTCAGCCTCAACCAGCGAACACGTGTTACACTTCGAAACCCAATCCGCCACATCTCTCTTCATCCCGACCGAGTGATAATACCGCTTAAGATCATGATATATCTTAGTCGCTCCAGGATGAATCGAGAACTTGCTCGCATGAGCCTCTCACAGAATCTCCTGCCTTAACTCCTCTACCTTGGGTACACAAACCCGACCGCGAAAAAGAATTGTCCCATTCGATGAGACCTGATACTCAAAACCCTCTACGATCGACGCAGCAACCAAACTCTGATCACTTGCCTGAGCCACTCGAATCCTACTCAGAAGATCTGCCTGATTAGCCGCCTCTAAGCCCAACGGCTCCTGCGTTATAGCACATAACCTCAAGGGGCCAATCTCGCTCACAAGCGATTCAATATCCTACTCCCAAGCTATATCTACTCATCGATGACTCAAGGCATCCGCTACCAGATTCGCCTTACCAGGATGATAAACAATATCCAACTCATAATCCGCCAACAGCTCGACCCATCCTCTCTGCCTCACATTCAGCAACGGCTAAGTGAAATGTGCTGCAGATTCTTATGGTCTGTGAAAATCTGAACTTTCCCACCATACAGATAGTATCTCCAAATCTTCAACGCAAACAGCACTGCACCCAACTCTAAGTCATGCGTAGGGTAATTAAGCTCAGCACCCCTTAGCTGCCTCGAAGCATACGCAATCACTCTACCCTCCTGCATCAACACGCAACCCTGACCAATCCCAGAAGCATCGTTGTATACGGCATAAGGCTTACCCGGCTTGGGCAACGCCAACACCGGTGTACTCTTCAACATCTCCTTCAGCTTCATAAAGTTGTCCTCGCACTCCTGAGACCAAACAAACGGAACATCCTTCCAGGTCAACTTTGTCATCGACTGAGCCATACTCGCAAAGCCCTTGACAAACCTCCGATAATAACCTGCTAAACCTAGAAAGCTCTTGATCTCGGTCGCATTAGACGGTCTAGGCCAATCTCGAATAGCCTCTATCTTAGCCGGATCCACAGAAACTCCCTCTGCAGAAATAATATGGCCAAGAAATCCCATCTCTCTCTGCCAAAAATTGCACTTGCTTAACTTAGCAAAAAGCTTCTGCTCCCGAAGCTTCTCCAGGAATAACCGCAACTGCACCTCGTGCTCCTCAGGACTCTTAGAATAAACCAGGATATCGTAGATAAAGATAATCACAAAGACGTCCAGATACTCCTGAAATACGCCGTTCATCAACCGCATGAACTCTGCTGGCGCATTAGTCAACCGAAAGGCATAACCACAAATTCGAAATGCCCATATCTGGTCTTGAAAGCTGTCTTCCAAATATTAACCTCGTTGATCGGAATCTGATTGTATCCAGATGCCAAGTCAATCTTGGAGAACCAAGTAGCACCCCTCAGCTGCCTCGAAGCATACGCAATCACTCTACCCTCCTGTATCAACACGCAACCCAGACCAATCCCAGAAGCAACGGTGTACACGGTATAAGGCTTACCCGGCTCGGGCAACACCAACACCGGTATACTCATCAACATCTCCTTCAGCTTCATAAAGTTGTCCTCGCACTCCTGAGACCAAACAAACGGAATAGCCTTCCCGGTCAACTTCGTAATCGACTGAGCCATACTCGCAAAGCCCTTGACGAACCTCCGATAATAACATGTTAAACCCAGAAAGCTCCTGATCTCGGTCGCATTAGACGGTCTAGGCCAATCTCGAATAACCTCTATCTTAGCCGGATCCACAGAAACTCCCTCCGCAGAAACAATATGGCCCAGAAATCCCATCTCTCTCTGCCAAAAATTGCACTTGCTCAACTTAGCAAAAAGCATCTGCTCCAGGACTAACCGCAACTGCACCTCGTGCTCCTCATGACTCTTAGAATAAACCAGGATATCGTCGATAAAGATAATCACAAAGATGTCCAGATACTCCTGAAATACGCTGTTCATCAACCGCATGAACGCTGTTGGCGCATTAGTCAAACCAAAAGGCATAACCACAAACTGGAAATGCCCATATTTGGTCTTAAAAGCTGTTTTCCGAACATCAATCTCGTCGATCGGAATCTGATGGTATCCAGATGCCAACTCAATCTTGGAGAACCAAGTAGCACCCCTCAACTGATCTAGCAACTCATCAATCCTCGGGAGAGGGTACTTGTTCTTCACAGTGACCCGGTTAAGTCCCCGGTAATCGATACATAACCGAAAACTACCATCCTTCTTTTTCACAAACAACACCGGCGTTCCCCACGGTGAAGTACTCGGATGGATAAAACCATTACTAGCCAAATCCTTCAACTGTTTCTTCAGCTCTGCCAACTCAGCGGGAGAAATCCTGTAAGGTGCTTTTACAGATAGGCTCTGTCCCAGGCTCTAACTGAATCGTGAATGGATCGGACCGAGACGGCGGTAATCCTTACAATGACTGAAAAACATCCTCAAAATCCCGAACAACCTGAATCTCACTCACAGCAACCTTACCAACAGACTCTGCCATAGTAATCATCACCAAATAAGCCTCGCATCCTCACTCAATCATCTGCACTGCCTGAACCGCAGAAATCACGAGACTCACTGAAATCGGTTTTACTCCCTGAAACACCAACCTCCCTGTATCATGCTCGAATACCACTCTGCCTCGATAACAATCCAGATGAACTCTGTAATGAGACAACCAATCCATCCCAGGATAACGTCGTACAGCTCCACCGGAGTGATCACCAAATCTGCTGGCATTGACTGCCCAGCAATCTGAACATCAATCTGCTGGCATTGATCACCACCTTCAGCCAGCTTGACCAAACCCGAACACTCACCAGCACTACTATGGATGCCACTGCTCTCGGCATGATCTGGGGTAATAAAGTAGTTTGATGCTCCAGAATCGGAAAAGCACATGGGACTCAAAACCACCCACTAACAAGGTCCCTACATAATTCATATGCGTTGAGAACCCTACTAGACTATCACAAGTAAAATAACAGAATAAACAACAATTCACCAACTAAAAGAATTATAGAGTCTGAGTCTAAGATTTCACCTGTGATTGAAGCGCCGCTATACTGCCCCTGCCCCACCTCACCCAGGGTATAGACTCGCGGTGCCGGTCCAATCTGACCCAACGGCTGCACTGCCACCACCTACGTCACTGGCTGGACTGCAAAAACAGTCATTTGCGACAATATGGGACACATCGACCTGATATGGCCTGTCTCTCTGCAGTGGAAACAGACCCTCAAATCCGACTACTGCGACTGCTACTGATGCTGATGGTCACCCTTCCTAGGGTAACTCGACAGACGATTCTCAAAACTACCGCATCCATAACACGCTCCGCCCCTCGAACCCTGACTGGGCCTAGAAGCGCCATCCCATTTCCGTTTCTGTCCCTGCACAGGCTTCCGCCTTTGCCGGAACCAAAACCAGAACCACTCTGCGGCTCCTGTTGCCTCGGCTGAACTGCAGGAGCAACTGTCACTGGTACCACTATGGCTGCCTGCCCTCTCAGATCCTCCTCGATCCCTGCAGCAACCTCTACCAGCTTCGCCCTCGAGGCGTACTCCGTCACTCTGCATCTGGTCTGCAAATTTGGTTGTAGTCCCCTCAGGAACCTCTGGACCTGCTTCTGCTGATCGACCACTCCTCCGCCCGCATAAGCCAGTAACCGGCCAAACTCAGCGTCGTACACGCGCACTGAATGATCTCCCTAAACTAAATCCACAAATCTCATCACGAGACGATCTAGAGCCCCTTGGGAAAAATATTTGGCGTTGAACTCAGCCATAAATTCCCCCCAGGTCCACACTGCACCAGGCCTCCTGGCCTCAATATCTCTCCACCACGCGTACGCATCACCACTCAGATAGTGGACTGCCAACTCAACCCTGAACTCCTCAGGAGAACAAACCGAGCAAAAACTGTGCTCCACCAGCAACCGCCACTGGAGGCACCACTTAAGCCTGAACCGGAACTGCCGCCAGAAACCGCTCCAACAACTACGCCATAAAGCCCTCCATATGCTCCCATCGATCCTGAGCTGGAACAGCACCCTCACCTGGGCCCGCTCCTCTGCCAGCCTTACCGGCACCTTTCCCGATGCCCACAACACTCTCACTAGCATTACCACTGGCCTCGACCACGGATCCCACATGATGCGTAGGAGTCTCTGACGCATGAGTAGCAATCGAAGACGACTCAACCACAGGTCCATGACCACGTCCACAACCTCTGCCACGACCTCTTCCACGTCCACGACCTCTAGCTCCGGCGTCCATCTCTCTGCACTCACACAGAACAGGACAATCACAAAACTTACCGCATAATCATTTTAAAAGGTCGAAGAGGATGATACTAAAACTCTATTAAATTGACTAAAAACACAAAATTCAATTTAAACACATAGTCTCAGACATCCAGTTCAACTGTACTAAAACTGTCTAGGCTCTGATACCAAAATGAAACAACCAAACTTTTTTTTTTTTTAAACCTAGTAATTTCTACTGCGGAAAACCAATAATCAATAATCCAAATAACTTAATGAAATAAATAACCATATATCCAAAATAATTCAAACATTAAATTCAGAAATGAACTCCACTAGCACCCTAACAAACGGTTCGCTAGACTACATAATGAAAACACAATCCCTATCATCCTCTTCCTTTGCCTCGATTCCTCGATCACATTTTTCCTTTACCTGCAACTCAAAAAGAAACCGGGAGTTGCGTGAGTATTATTATAAATACTCAGTGAAGCGGTCATCCCGCCAACAGGTTATACATAAAACGAATATCAATATACCACAAGTTTAACCTTTTAATTCAAATTCCAATTAATCAAATAAACCAATTTTCCGGTTAACAATAATTTTTCATAAAATTCGGCAAGCAAATAACAGGTGTCAATCGACACGCCACCCTGGTGTCGATCGACACTCGACCACAACGAGTATCGTTTTCCTCCAAGGGTGTCGACCATAGCTCGAGCCTGTCCTCACGCGGCTCGTCTCAGAATCATCACTAACCGATACAAAACGCACTCAACACGATTCACACGTAAACACAGAGACAAAACAATCAATATCACGCCAAACAACAATCAACAATCCACCAATCAACCTACAATCGATTCCTAGTATTTCCCAAGCAATCACGCACTCACCTTTGAGTTTTAAGAACGAAACGGAGAAAGACACGAAGACACAGACTCTACAGCCTAGGAACAGCCTCTGATTTGCACCGGAATCACCCAAAAATACGCCACGAACGATCCCAAGAACGAATGAACGAAGAACACTCGATAACCCGAACGATTCGATAACAAACGATCACTAATCCTCCAAATCTCCTCACAAACTCTCACTTGTCTCTGATAATGATTCTTATCCCGACGGGTGGGTTTTATCACGCAACCCTAGGCGTATAAATACTAAAAAACCAAGCCCAAACTGCGATCGAAAAATCAAAACCGAACCGACCAATTAACATGGTGTCGATCGACACTGCCCATGGTGTCGATCGACACCCTTACCGAAATGCACTTCTTCGGTTTGGGGATGTTACACTATGAGTCAAACTGAGCCAATCCACATGTGCTTAGAATAGAACCTAAACCTTGAGGCACAACTAGAACACTAGAAGACCAAAATGCGTTTCTAAAACTAGCATAACCAGCAACCAGCTGAGACTCGGTACAAGGACCACTGGTCCCAAACGATAATACCAAGCCACACTCTAAAACTAAAAACAAAAGGAGACCATTAGAAACGCAAAGGGCCGAGCTAATCAGTTCATGACAACCAAGAGAATCCTAAGTCAAACCAAGAGAAAACCGAAAAAGCTCACAACACTCCATAAGCAGAGCATCACCAGAAAGCTAGAACTAGCGGGAAATAACAACAGGTCACAAAACAACAACCATATGAAAACCAAAGCATCAATCACTGTAGCAAGAAGGCCAAAACCAAAACACCAAAACAGAGTAAGAGCGGTCTCGATGATCTCGAACCTAGCCAACTAGCGAACACAAATCAAACCAGACCACCAAATACCTTATCTCATTTACGCACCTCCTCAAGCCACTATTCCCCGGACCAAAGGCGGCAAGCACACTCCAAGATGATCTTGCAAACAAATCAACGGTAAAGGCAAATTAGATGAGAACTGGATAGCCAAAAAAATAAAGGAGGAGCGATCACCGGAGAAAACAACACTGATGCTTTATCGATCTCGCCACAGGACGGAATTCTAAGTGAAACATCACTACGAGTCAATAATCCTGGACCACCATGAAGACAGCAAAGGATCTCACTCCGATGAAATTACCGAAGCCACCGAAACACCAAGACAGAGATCTTCATAAACCCAAGATCCATCCCACAAACCATAACTCGTTCATAAGCTTAACGATACAGGGGATAAAGCTTCTGGAGAATACCAACACAACCTAAGGCCACCGACGCTAACCAGATCAGACCATTAAGATCACCTCTCAAGAGCACAAAAACTAACCAAATCTAACTTTCATCTGCAAAAATCACCGAAGAAGAACCGTGAAAGGAAAAAACAAGGAACAGAGGTCCCGCTTACAGTCGCGTCGAGATTTTCAGGCCACCAGAGAGGGAGATCGGGATTTTATCCACGGCGGCTAGGTTTAGAAAGGGGGGGAAAATTCGCCTCTGAAAGGCTTTTTTTTTTCAGTTACCAAGTTGTTTTCTTCTATTGTAAAAGATTTTAAACTATTTTAGGTTTTATCTAAAATTGAATTATTAATTTATATAATATTTTAAAAAAATTATGGATTTTGTTATTTTGAAATTATTTTTTGATTTATGTATTATAAGTTTTTGGAATATTATTTTTTTAGAAAATAATAACATGTGGCCCCAAATTAATAATAAAAAAACAAATTCAAAAAATTATAATTTGTAGTTTTTAACATGTTTACATATAGTTGGTGTATTTCACTATGTATTATATATTACTTTGTGTAGTTTAGAGAACATTTCTAGACTTGGATGGTTAGCAAAATATTAACTAATCGTTCGTGTAGCTAAAAATCATTTTTCCTAAAAAAAAATCAATAACATAATCTTTAGTAGCATTAACATTTTAATTAAATAAATATTTTTTTATATCTAATCTTACTATCACAAAAGGAATTTATCTTTTAGAATAATAAACTATTATTCAGTTTTGTTAAGGTCATTTTAGTAAAATTAATCTTCTAAAAGTTTATTTTTCAAAAATTAAAAATAAATGTGTGTTTATCAAATTTAGAAACACAAAAAAAGTATTTTTCCAAATTTCCTCTAGTTTTTAAATTAAAGTTTCAGATTGACGTCAAGTATTTTTTTTTTTTGTCGGCAAACTATTTCATTATAACTTAAACATTCAAAGATTACAACAATTAAGTAACTTGCAAATCAAGACAACCAAGAAATTACATAATTCGAACTTGATATTCTTGCTGATTTTGCTAACTCATCCACTCTTTGAACCAATGTCCTTGGAACCCATTTGAATTGATACTTGAAACGGATTGGTTCCATTCTTCGTATATCTTCGCAAAACATAAAGACCTCTGCATATCCTCCTGATTCTCCAAGAAGTCTTTTGCTTAGCGTATCAAACAAATTCTTTGAATCACCATAAAAGGTGACATCTTCATATCCATGTCGTCGGATCTGCTGTACAGCTTCCCTGAGCGCAAAAGCTTCAGCTGTAAGTGGGTCATGCATGGGGTTAATTGAAGAAATACCTCTCATAATATCTTTCCCATTGCAATCTATTAATAACCAGGCTATTCCCACTCTTTCCTGACCTGAGCTCCATGAACTATCAACTAAACAATAGTATGCAGTGCTTCTTCCAATAATTCCATCTACTGTAACTGAATACCTAGGATTATGACTTTGAGTGTTGTCATCATACTCCTGATCTATGTTTCGAGTTTGAGCCTCTATCCACTGTTTATAATCTAGCATTGCATAGTTAACAGTGTTTGGGATCAATTCCCTTTTTCCTTTAAACACTAAATTATTCCTCATTTTCCAGATTCTCCACCCCACAAAAGGAAATAAGGGACATCTTTGCAAATCCTGATCCCTTCTATCTTTGTGCAGCTCCATGATCGTTGCTATGTTTTCCTCTAAATGATTGATTGAAAGGGAATTACCTGGAATGTGTGTGATTGGGGAATGCTCCCACACTTCTTTTGCTACTCTGCATTGAAATAGCATGTGGTTCACCGTCTCTTCACATTCACCACAGATCATACACATACTATCCACTCTTAGCCTTCTTTTTTGCAACCTCTCTGCAACAGGAATAGCCTTATGTATAATTCTCCACCAAAATTGTTTGATTTTGGGGGGAATTTTGTATGACCATATCTCTTTAAAGAGATGTTTCTGCTCTTGTGATATTTCAAAAGAATGTAAAGAGTGGATTGAGTGGTAACCTGATTTAACTGTGTAATCACCATGTGATGTATGGCTCCAAACTACCTGATCTTCCCCTCCATTAATTGATGGGCTTATCTGCTTGATCTTAGGTAAATCCTCTGGATGCACCAGCTGAGATAACTTTCTTGGATTCCATCTTGTTGTTCCTGGGATCATTAATTCAGAAACATTTAAATCAGGTGGAACTGTGGAATTCAATCTTCTTGCTGGCTTGGTATCTGGTAGCCAATTAAACTTCCAGGCTTTTACTTTCTTTCCATTTCCAATAATCCATTTTGTTGCAGTTGAAAGAAGTTGATTACCTTGAAATAGACTCTTCCAGGCATAACTCGAATTACTTTTCTTCTCAGCTTCAAGCAGAGTTGAATTGGGGAAGTATTTAGCCTTGTATACTCTTGCAAGCAAAGAATCTGGCTTTGTTAATATTCTCCAACTTTGCTTAGCAAGCAAAGCTATATTAAAGTCTCTGATATCTCTTATTCCCATTCCACCAACAGCTTTTGAGCTTGCTATCTTTTTCCATGCCACCCATGATATTTTCCTTCTTTCCTTACTTGCTGACCACCAGAACCTTCTAATGGCTTTTGTTATTTGATCTGCCAGTCCTACAGGTAACAAGAAACATGACATGCAATATGATGGTAATGCTGTTGCTACAGCTTTAATCAAGATCTCCTTACCAGCTGGTGAAAGCAACTTTGAGTACCAAGCATCAACCTTGTTCAGCACTTTTTGTTTAATGAAGGAGAATGTATCATTCTTGCTCCTGCCAATCATCTCTGGTAAGCCCAGATACCTTCCAAAACCTCCCATCTTTTGAATTCCCATCAGACGAGATATTTCAGATTTAGATTCAGAAGGAGTATTTTTGGCAAAAACAATTGCAGATTTTTGGAAATTTACCATTTGCCCTGATGCCTTTGCATATCTTGACAGAATCTCCATTAGATTCATACATACCTCTCCTTTAGCTTGACAAAAAACAAGAGAATCATCAGCAAAAAACATATGAGATATCATTGGACCACCTCTACTTGCTCTAAAACCTGTGATCTTATTCTCCTGAACATACTTGGCTATATTTGCAGACAAACCTTCTGTACATAAAAGATAAATATAGGGAGAGATGGGACAACCTTGGCGAATTCCTCTTGTTGGATTGATTTTTCCAACTGGCTCTCCATTGATCAGAATTGAGTAGCTCACTGTTGTGATACAAGAGAGAATCCATTTACACCATTGATCTGCAAAACCCATTTTCTTCATTATTGCTTCAACATATTTCCATTCTATCTTATCAAAAGCCTTAGCTATATCTAATTTGACTGCCATATAAGGGTTCTTAAGCTTTTTTGTTTGAAGAGAATGTAACAACTCATGAGTAATGAGAACATTATCTGTAATTAATCTCCCTGGAATAAAAGCAGTTTGATTCTCAGATATAATACGATTCAACCAGGGCTTTAACCTTTCAGCCAAAACTTTAGAAATTAACTTATAGGCTACATTGCATAAACTTATGGGCCTATAATCTTTAACCTGCAATGGAGATTCTACCTTAGGTATTAGACAAATGTGAGTGTGGTTTATTTCCTGGTTGAAATTATTCGTTTCAAAAAAATGCTTAACAAAATTAACTACCTCCTTCTTAATTATATTCCAGTTATGCTTATAAAATCCTACATTCATACCATCAGGGCCTGGTGACTTATCAACATTCATCTGCTTCAATGCATCATAGATCTCCTCCTCAGTAACTGGCTTTGTAAGGCTCTGATTCATCTCTTCAGTGATCCTTGTTTGAACTGGTTGGAGAAACTCCTCCAAACCATCACTACATTCAGCAGAATAAATATTAGTGAAGTAACCAGTAATGATCTTATGAATATCCTTGTCTTCAAACCAGGTTTTACCATCAACATCATTTATAGAAGAAATTCTATTGAAACTCCTTCTCTGTTTGGTTTTTTCATGAAAATACCTGGTATTTTGATCCCCTGATTGAAGCCAGCATATTCTACTTTTTGTCCTCCAGTACTCCTCCTCCAACCTATACTCCTTCATCAGTTGCGTTTTTAAAGAGTGTATGTTAACAAAATTTAAAGGATGGGAATCATACTCTTTATGCAGGAGCTCTTTTAATTCATAAATTCTTTTCTGAGAATTGTGAGATGCTTGAGCTGATTTCCATTCAGCTAATCCATGTCTACACCTCTTTATGGCTCTATGGAATTCTTCAGGAGGAATGCTTGAGCATTGATCAAGCCATATTGCTGAGACAGCCTTCTGAAGATCAGGGTTTAACCTCCATCTGTTGTCATACCTAAAGAGTTTCTTTCCTTTCCATTTCTTCTCCTCAGTTGCTAACACCAATGGCCTGTGATCAGAACTAGTCCACTGTAGTGCTTGCACAAAAGCCCTGGGGAACATATCTTGCCAGCTAGCATTTGCCATGACTCTATCAATCTTAGTCTTTACATCATGCTTGTATCTTCTTCCTGCCCAGGTGAATTTACCCCCAATCATCTTAATATCATGCAGCCCTAACACTGACATAAAACTTCTGAACTGAGCAAAAGATGCTTCACTCCTTTTTGGACCACCCAGTTTCTCTTGATTAGTCTTGATATCATTCAGGTCCCCCAAAATCAGTGTTGGTGTATCCATAATAATCCCTGCTTCAGCTAGATTCATCAAGCTTCTCCACTGCTGGTTTCGAAGTTGTCTTATTGGATTCCCATAAATATACAGTAAGTTATATACATATGGCCCTTCCTCTATGTACATACGTGTGAAATATAAAGTAGGCTGACCCACAAAACTACATTTCACACTTTTCTGCCAAAATATAGCCAAACCGCCACTTGAACCATCTGAGGGAAGGACAAAATTGTGGTCATAGCCTAATTCCATCCCCAGTTCTACTACCTTATTTATATTACTACTCTTAGTTTCTACGAGGAACAAGATATCAGGTTTAATCTGCCTCCTGATATCCTTTAACTGTGGAATTGTCAGAGGGTTCCCCAACCCCTGACAATTCTAATGCATAGCTCTCATGGCTCCTGTGGTGGTTTTCCTGGGGAAACCACCAAACCCGTTTCACTCCATTCACCTTCTGTTCTTACTTTGCTTGTTGGACTTCTATCATCAACATCATGTAACTCTGCCTTACGTTTTGATCCTCTGCTAGAACTTGATCCTGACTCTCTAATAGTTAAAGGTAATTCCCCTCTGATTCCAGCTTGAGGAGAATTACTATCTGTTGCAGCTCTAATACAATTAAATTCAGACTGAGCTTCTATTAATCCTTGTTCTGGAGCCATAAGATGCATTGTTTCATCATGCATTACTATTTCATACTCTTCATCCTCATTTTGTTCTGCAATATCATCCATATCCTCATTCTACATCTCAGGACTCCTCTGATTAACAGGTTCTGGGTATTGGATAATTGAAAGAATCGGCTGCTCCACAATTTCAGTACAGGTGGTATTCTCATGACACAGAGAACCACAGGTCTTGCAGAACTTCTTCAGTTTATCATAAACAAACCTTAGCAGTATTGGTTCTTTCCCATCTTCCAAATCCAGAAATCTAGCAAATATCAATTTCCTATTTGTATCCATCGTGATTCGAACCCAAACCTCTGTAGGATTGTCTCTAGTTGGTTCCTTGATATTAACTTCATCAGCTCTACCCAAGTATCCCCCAATGTCTAACACTGTTTGAATGTTGCGATGCTCATTTGGGAGATTTAATATCTGAACCCAAAAAGATATGTCTTTTAAATACCTCGGATGATGACGATTTGTCCATCTATCTGTCGCAACCATCCAATCCTTGAAAGACCAAGGTCCGCCTTCAAGAACTGAGAGTAGATGATGCTCATTAGTGAAGAAGAATTGAACAACCCCATCATCATTAACTTGACCTGAGACGCGACCTTCCATTTTCCAAGCACCAGGAAGTGTTTGCTTGATCCATTTGGGTATGTGGAACCTCGGATTTAAGCATCGAACCACCAAGCTTTTGTCACTATTGAGCATAGTTCGCCGCCTCGTTTCCTCCGGAAGTTGTATCGGAGCCTGATTAGATCCAAGACTGAGCTGTTGAAAACTCCTCCAAACTTCACGTTCCATGGTGTAATTAAACAGAAATGACGAAGAAAGTACAGATCTGAGTGATTGATGACAAGATTTGCAAGAGAAGACCGAAACTAGTCGGATTGGAAATCGCACTGTAGCGAAGTCAAGACCCTAGAAGACTCGGGAACCTCTCCCAGGATTAAGATATTTTTGACGTCAAGTATTAATCGTACAAATGACTTGTGAGATTTCTTTATTTAAAAACTTAATTATATAAATGTAACATCGATTATATATTTGTACAATGTAAAATACATCTACTATATAACAAGATGCCAGCTTTCTCCAGCTTCTCCAGGAGCTGGACACGTGGCGGCCTATCTAATCGACATGTGTCACTTAATAACCCTAAACGTTTGCTCTTTCTCTTCCGTCGTATCCACTTGCTCTTTTCTGCTACGTTTTAGTTGCATTCAATTCAAATGCGCACAATCGTTTCAATCTCCACACCTACCGTAATTTATTCAGTTTCATAAGAATTTCATTTTATCAGCTTATGAGTTACTTTTGGATTCAAGAACTTTTAGGTATCCTTTAGAAAGAGCGCATTAGCCACCACTTGTAAGAAAAGTGATGAAATTGAGGGTAGGCTAGGTTTCATCGACACTTCGGTCTACGGTTACTGTCACTTAATCTTCACCTTTTCCTTGTTTGGTGAAGACAGAGTGGTGGATCTCCTGCCAATTGAATTGAGAGAGTTCGATGTTTGCGTTAAAATGATGGCCCCCAATCCCTCAGATATCAATCAAATTGAAGGTGATTGCTCTCCTTATGCCATGCTCTCTTATGTGATTGATACTTTCGGTAATAATGGTTGTTTCTTAACTCAAGTTTTAAATTTCAGGAATTTTTGATGATTTTGGAACCAAGAACATGACAATTTGTGTTTTCGCATTAGATGTCTCAGTTTGATTAGTCTTTCAGCTAATGAGGTTGTTAGTTGTTTAGTGAGCAATATGTATATTCAGCTTTCAGTATGAGTCTCTTAGCAAGAACATTCACTTTGTGAATCATTCCATTCTTGTTTTACTCTCAAAGCTAAGAGTTTGATATGAATATCATTCTCCTTCTTTTTTTTACAATCAGGTATGAATATCATTTAGATTCTGAGATGTTGGTGAAATGACGATTTGTTTAGGTGTATACCCAGTAAACGCCACCGGTACCAGCGGTTGGTGGCTATGAAGGTGTTGGACAAGTATATGCAGTTGGCTCCAAAGTCAATGGTTTCTCTCCAGGTTATTTGGTTATTCCATCTCCACTATCTTTAAGTAATCTTTTAACTACAGCTCTCTATACTATTCTGACCAATCTCGTTGGAAGAATTTGAAATTTCGATCTCAGTATATAAACACACACTCTTAACATGTCTCACTTAGAAATTTTTTAAACTTGATGGGAATGTGATTTCACTTAGAGATTTTTAAAACTTAAAATCTCTCTTGTTTAAGGGACTTCGCAGGTGTATGTTGTGAAGGAGGGGTGTTTGTCCCACAAATTGACAAAACTTGTCTAATAGAGTACTTGCTTCTTAGTCTCTGCTTGAAATTTTCAAGTGAAGTAATATTTTTAGTCCTTTTCGTTTATGTTAGGTCGGTAATCAAACGTTAACTAAGCCTTAAGAAAAATTCCTTTGTAGGACATTCTTTAGGAGTTCTTATTGCTAGGTATGCTATCGGAGTCGAAAGAAAGAAAGAATTGATGGATTAGAGCCTGTGTTTTCTATAACTTATGCAACACCCCACTTGGTTCAAGAAGACGTAATCAGGTGGTTTGGGAACAATTATATTTATATTTCTTACAATTGGATTTGCTATCAATATATTTATAGCAAAGTTGATGTATTTAATGTTCTTATGCATTAGCATATACTAAGGACTAGACTTTGAGTCTTTGATCTTGTGTTTCTGTCACCTTCTCCCATAACCTTGTTACAATTTATAGAACTTTGCAACATGAAAACTTATAATTTGGTAAATGGTGTGCTATTTTGACTGCATCAGGTCTCATTGTTTTATGGATCTCACACGTTGGAGAGATTAGCTGCATGTATGTCTTGGTAAAACATGGACACATCTTTTATCTGCTGATGCATGATGCTACTGATGAAAAGCCTTCTCGTGTTCCTCTGAATGGTTAGTGATTTATAGAGATTTTAAATTCATGTGAGTTCCTTCACTGGTTTTTTTTTTGTCTTTCTTTATACATAAGTGTGCACTGTCGTTTCCTAACAAACTAAATTTGCAAGGGGAAATGAATCTGTCATTTTACAAAAAAATATGCGTAGTAGCCTTCTATTCAACTAAATGCATTTGTGTACTTCTCTCTCTGATTTTTTTATTTGGTAGAATTTGGTCCATAGGTTTTACAATTCATTTTCAAAGATTTTGTGGTACGCTTTTTTGGTACTCGGTCACCTGAATACTGCCATCGTAGCTAGCTACCAAGTAACCAACTCAGTAGCATCGGCTTAATCAAGTCATTCTCTTTACATTTTCAGTCCATTAATACACAAATTCTTATCCCAACAATTGCCTTCATAAATTCGAGTACATGTTAAGTTAATTACAAATATTATCGTTAAAAAGAAAACATTCTTCACAACAATCTAACGATCAAACACGTTTTAGATTTATTAATCACATCAAAAAAAAATCAGAATTAAAACTATAGTTCGAAATCCAACTTAAAGGAAACAAGTACTTATGTGAAAATATGTATTATATATGTTGGAAATTGTGTAAACAATAAAACAAAAATAATTAAGGAACAGACCTGCGCGTATGCGCGGGCTCTCATCTAGTCTTTATAATATGTTAAGGTTTACAAAAGCCAACAAGCTCTTACAAGACGACACGTGTCGCCTCTTTTTAAACAAAAATAAAATAGAATTTCCTGCATTTAATTTTTATTCCAAAGTCATTTAATTTCGAAAAAAAAAATAAACCACCTAAAAATCATTTAATTCAAAAAAAAAAAAACCATCCAAAAAAATTAAACCACCAAAAGTTCCGGCATTTCTTATTCCATTAACCTTTAATCTATATAATCTATATTATTCCATTAACCATATTTTTTATTTTGATTTTTATATAAGTAATCATGATTTTGTTTTCTAAAATGTCACAAAAAAAGCTTCGTTGAAAGAAAACAAAACATGAACCAATAAAAGATATTAAACTTTTTAGATTGTTGAAATATTAAAATATGATTGGAAAAATTTAATACAATTTCTAGTGGACAAAATATTTTTAACCAAGACTCTCGGAAAAAATTTGTCCATCTAGGCAAGTAGAATCGCTTCATATATATTAAAGATAAAAAATACATAAAAACAAAAAAAAAAGAATATGGAAAAAATATAATAAAGATCTATATAATATGTTAAGGTTTCTCAAAAGCAAAATTATGAAAAGATGACATGTGTCATTTTATTTATTTATAACTTTATAATTCTTTTATTTTTTTTGGTACAAATTTCTTTTTGAATAAAGTGTTGAGTAAGTCAACAAATATCTTCTTTATTATTGGTAATTATTTGCAATAGTAAGTATGAATTTTGTTTTGTAACAGACACAATATTAATACACGTTCAAAGTGGTATTGATGATGATATTAAATTTTAAAATCTCCTAATATGATTTTGACGTTAGTATACGTTGAGATGTTAAGCTATAAAATATAGTCATGCTCCACTCAACATAATGATTATCATGAACAATACTAAACCCTTCACATGTATATTTTATTTTTGTGTTTGAGAGTGCATATAGATCATGGGTTTGTTAATTTCTATTTTTAATGTTATGAAATAGTCAATCGTGTTGTTGTATCCTGAAATTCTTAATTGTATCAAAAACCGTCACATTACGGGCAATTAAAGAATTAAGGAAAGAGTGTCTCGCCTCCACACAAACCGTTCATCGTTTATCATAATTTTGGTATCGATTTTTGAATTTTAAAAATTGTGCTCCTACAGTTTTTACACTTTCAACTGTGATTCCAAAGAAGGCTATAAATTCAAACAAGCATCTAAAAGAAAAGTAAAGCTTTCCTCTTTTTCTTAAATTTTCGATTATCTATTTTCCATCTAAAGACATCTAATCTATGATCATGTAAATGTATCAAGTGCAATGCATTGGGTCATGAAGAGCCTCACTTGGGTTCTAGCCGAAGTTAGTTACCCATGATACAATTCAAATTATCATTCCATTGGTTATATGCGTAAGTCGAAAAGTTTCATGTTTGTTCAGGATGCATCATTAGGCAGATAACAAGAAAAAGTTTTCTATAATCCAAACAATCGTGGAAGTGTTTAACACAACCCACAAATACTTTAAACAATGGTCGAAGAAAATATCTATGGAATAATGAGAGAATATAAGTGTATAATTCAAGTCTTCTGGAAACCTTTCTCATTCGAGAAATAAAACACCTACACGGTCAACAACTTCATCACGATTAATCCCAGCCACACATCGTGAGCATTGGTTGACATTACTGTTGTCTTAGTTATAATATAAAAATTAATTAGGCTACTGTCTTTTTGTAAGAACCTTTTAAAAATTTTATACTTTTGTAGGAAAAGTTATAAGAAACAATGTAACCAAGCCAAACTCTACTATCTTTGTGGTCTTGAGCTAAAATTTTGAATTGAAGGCTTCTGTTCTTTTATGCAAAAGTTATCATAAAATTTATTTATATAATATTAAACACACCATTAGTAAAAAAAATTAGAAATTATTACATATTTAACCATTTTAAATTTTACATCCACGCAACCGGTGGGCCATCACTAGTAAGTGATATTTTAAAGACAGTAAAATGCGACACGCAATAATTTACACTTCAAATTTTTGAAAACGGTAAAGTGTTCGTAGGCACCACGGGCCAGTCCTCTGGAACGCATTAAACGATGCTCACACTCATCGGCAACTCTTGACAGCGATTCATGCCCCGATCCACCGTCGCAACTCATTGACCTCTCCGCTGTGTCCCTTAGCTTCTTCACCTTCTCCCTCATCAAGCATCCTTCCTCCACCATAATCCTTCTCACCAAGGCTTCGATCTCCACCCTTGAAACCACTCCATCCGATGGCAATTTCTTAGATTGGATGGCGATTCCTAGCTCCTCGTTCAGCAGCGTTGCGTTCATTTTCTGATCCGAGAAAAGCGGCCAAGCGATCATTGGAACGCCACTAATAACGCTCTCAAGTATCGAATTCCAGCTGCAGTGAGTCAAAAACCCTCCAACGGCTCGGTGAGTCCGGCTAACGAACTCTTCTGGTAGATAATTTGGCGTACCATCTTGAATTTCATCGCTATTGATAGAGAAATATGCGCTGCAAGCAGAACCATCTACCGGTGGTCGGACTACCCAAACAAAGCGTTGCTGACTTAGCTCGAGTGTCACACCCCATTACCAACCTTATCCTAACTTCCTTGACTCTTCCACCTCTTGCCTAATTTAGCCTAACCTCACCAACCCCATCCACCCCAAATGTATTTTTAATAGAAAGAAAAAGTGAAAAGAGGATTACAAAAGGAGAAAGATGCGTGAATCATAGAATGAGAAAGAAGGCTGGGAGTTTTCGTAAAAACAAAGAGAAGAGAGAGGGAAAAGAAAAAGGAGAGAACAGAAAACGTGAGAGAGATTGAGTGCCCTTTTTCCGACGAACCACCTCGATCTGTGTGACGATCTACCTATCCGTGGAAAGCCCCGAGTCTCAGCTTTTTATAAAGTCCACTATCGTCCCGATCCAAGGTCTTTGGTGAAAGTTATGGATTGTTCTTTCCGTCTGTTGCAAGATGTCCTATTCTCAAACAACCGTAAATCTGACCAGTTTCGATGGAGAACGAAAACTGAGGATCAAATCTATTCGGATAGATTTGAAACTTGGTAAGAGCCTTCCTGACTCTATTGGTTAACATGATCAGAAACCGGATTATTAGTCGGAGTTGTGATATGAAAGTTATGGATGTTTTCTCGTAGTTGTTATTTGGTGCAAGAGTTTCTGACCAGTCAGAGGAGAATTGGTTCTGCGGTTTCGTCGAAGATCGGATGAAGCTGATTCTTGGTAAGAAGATTTGTAACTCATATATCTAGTTATATCCGAAAGAAGTTTGTGAATTGGAGTTATGGTCTGAAAGCTATTCTTGTTTCTTTGAGACTGATCTGTGCAGAGTGAAGCTGCGATCAGCCAGCTTCACAGGCGTTTTGTAATCAGTTGAGATAGAGTGGGGTTGCGGTTCATATATCTATGGAAATCTCTGTTTGTCTAGTTTCTGGAACTGTTTTTAGAATTGAAATCGGAGGTAAGGTCCATCTGGAATTCAGTCTCCAAGTTGATGAACATTACTGTTTGCTAAATAGAAATTATTATTCTCAGATCATAACACTGAGTTGCGAGCTGCTTTCCTGTCGTTCTGTACGGAACCAGAATACGATCAGGATATTGTTGGAAAGCCTCGACTCTTAGCTTTCCAGAGACATCATGTTTGTATTTTTCGGAGGTACGAGTAAAAAGTTATTGTTGGTTTAGTCTGACTGGTACAGTTTGGTCGAACCAAATAATCATGATAGGAAGTTTAATAATGGAACGTTAAACATGGTTTCCTAAACGCAGATTCGATACGCTGTTTCAACCGTTAATTTCAGTATGCAAGTTCTGAAATCTTGGGAAGCTTTATGGCTAAGGTGAGGGTGGGATCTAGGCTGCTTTAATATTAGATAGCAATATGTGGTCATATATGCTAAGTCTAGGAATTGACTGTTTGCTGATTGATAGTTTCATATGCTAAGTCTAGGAATGAAATGATTGATGTTTGCTGATTATTGAGTGTTGAGAATAATGCTGGATTGATGTTGTGGAAATTGTTTGATAAAGTTATATGGTAAAGAAAGAATGTATGTGATGAATGAAATGAAATGTTAAGATGAGTTTTGGTTGAATGTTGAATGAAATGATGAGATGAGATATGATAAGTGATAAGTGATAAGTTTATATGTAAGATGATATATAATGTGTGAAGTTCTGTGCCGGACTGAGAGTGTGTGACATGACGATCCCACTTAGGCTCGTTAACGGCTGACGAGCCATTAGGGTGGCGTACGACCATTCGAGGTGACGGCCAGCCCCAAGTTGTATATGTATATATGTTATATGAAGAGGTGGCGTACAACCATTCGAGGTGACGACCAGCCTAAGTTTATTATGTATGTGATGTGTGCAAATATCTTGATAGTTGTTAGATTGATTGTTGTTTGACTGTTGTTAGTAAAAGGTTGTGTGATGATATTTCTAGGTTAAGTGTATTTGATTGTTTATTGTTTATCGAGTATTGAAGTTGTTGTGGGTGACATCCTCACTGAATAAGTTGGTATTCACCCCCCTTTTTCCCCTTTTTCTGTATGTGCAAGTGTTTCTTGTGTGGCAAGTTAGGACGCGAGATCTAGGGCTCAAGGTGTATCGGGGTCGGGACGTGTCATCTAGTCCCCAAGCTAATTCGGCTAGCTGCTTAGCTGAGAGAGAGCTCCCGCTTCCGAATGATATGTAAAGTACCGACTCATCTGATTGTTTGTTTAATCAATCCAAAACCGGATGATTGGTTTTTGATAGATCAACCATTCTACAGTCTACACAAAGGACCAATTGGATAAACGGGTACACGAGCGATCCGACCCAAGAGCTTTGGGTCTTGAAGGGATTTCAAAGTTTTGGGCTCTATTTTATCCCACGTATTGACAATAATGCCATTAGCCGTCGGAAAAACTAAACCGAATGGAACACATTCCCGGTACATCTGGTCTGTTGAGTCAAGGAATGGTTCAAGAGTATATTCAAACCGAAGTGGTTTACATCCCGGTATAGCTAGGGGTTTCTTTTTGACTATGTGCTCTTCTTCGACTTCTTTCTCCAGCGTTGGAAAATACATAGAGCTTGATTGGTACACCCACTACCACCTGCAAAAATAGCGTTTGCGGGCGGTAGCAGTTCCTGGCGTTTGACAAACATGGAAAACGTTTTCTACCGCTCCAAATCGCTCAAAACCAAAAGCTGCTTTCTTCGAGCGTTTGCGGTTGCGGGTGGTTTTTATTTTTGTTAAAAAATAAAATAAAATGTATTTAAAAATCAGAAAATATATAATAAATTTTAAAAGTTCAAGATTTGAATATTATAATAATGAAATATATAAATAATTTGATATTTTTAATTAGTATCCTATTATAATTTTATTTATAAAATCTTCAAACCAAAATTCTCTTAATAAATTACGATCACAAATATATATTAAATTCATAACTTTAATCCAAAATAATAAAAAGAATAAGAAAAATAATACGTACGTATCATAAACATGAATTTTCAGTATTTAAATTTATTGAATTAATAATTTTTATATTTTATTATAATAATATGATTTTTGATTTTTTATAATTATTTAATATGTTTATTTATATTGTTAATTTATTATTTAACCGCTACAACCCTCGCTGTCAACCAGTTATAAATATCCCGCAAACGCACCAATTTTTAACCGCTGCACCAGTCGTTCAAATCATTTAAAAACGCTTAAAACCGCAACCGTTCGCTTCCCCAAACTCCAGCAACCACAACCGCAACCGCTGCGGCTACACCAGTCAGGCTGGCCACCCCTAGAAAACACGCGTTTGAAGCCATGAAGACATAAGTCAACATGTTGAACTCTTTACCGAGCCGCAACGCATCCAAACCAAGCAATTCTACGATCAAAGCCGTTGGTTTGTGGTGCATCTCCGAGATTTTTGATCGTAGAGTTGGAATGGTCTCACGCATCATTATCAAGAGCTTGAGACCGAAAAAGGTTGATGGGTCCACTAAGCTGGAAATGTCCAGAGATGGGATGCAGATAACGTCAACAAGAGTCGTGTTGTAGCCAGGTGTGTTGAGAAATTGGGATTGAGCGGAGGCTGCATCGGCTTCAAGGACGAAGATGGTGACGTGGAAGCCGTGAGATCCGGCTAAGCGTTTTCCAAGCTCGATCACTGGGTATGATGTGGCCCATTCCTGGGCTAGCGAACATGGCTGCATGGGGGTGCATAGTTTTTGTTGTTGTGGTTGTATGGATACTCTATAATCTCAAGTAGCTAGGGCGAGAAATATATAGAACCAAAGTCTATCTACCACCATAATTGTCCCATACAAACATGAAAATTAAATAAATAATATATGATTTTTCTGGGGCATGCAGTGACATACTAATTTTTTTAAGGATTATTTACATTGGAAGATACTTTTTCCTCCGCATATATCACGAGTATGCACTTTTCTCCGTAGGTATACTTTTTGATGTAGGAACGTTGGTACGTTCTTACAATGATAGGATTGGATGGTGAATCACTTAGCTGGCCGTACGGCTCTCTCTAGAGATTCGAAGAGATGAGATGATGAATGACAATGAAACTTAGTAACCATGGGATTGAGTGACGCCACACAGTGTATGGATTGATCTGTGATAAGTCTAGAACTCAAGCTTCAAAGGAATCGCACACAAAGAAGACAAAAGCAGTTGCGGCTAGGTTTGTTCTAGCAAGAAAGTTCTCTCTTTATTGATAAAAACGTCGGTGTTACAAGCTGAGAAGGAGCTTTATAAATAGCTCGGCAGCTTAGGGCTTCTCTTGGCCAAAAAGTACAAATTAGGAAAGCAATAATTCTAGTCTAAATTACACATAATTAACGTGAAACAAAAGGGAAAGAATCCTGCAAAATCTGCAAAACAGAAAAGGAAACTTGATATTGAATTCAAATTCAAATACTCACCTTGGCTCTTGACGTGTTTATGTGTGTGCAAGCTCTAAGCTTTCCTTAAGTGTATCAGAGATGATGAATAAGCTTGTCTCTTTAGTTCCTTGTAAAACCGGTAAGAAGGAGATTGATTGAGTCTTGAGTAGCAAGCAAGTGTTCTCTTGAGTTCCTTGACGTTATGTTAATTCGACATTGTTGAGGTCTTGATCAATCTTCCATTCTTGAGTCTTTCATGAGTTTAGTTCTCGATGAAGCTCAGTTGGTGTTTCTCTTGCAATCTCCATGGTCAGCAATGTTCTTTTAAGCTCTTCATGCTTTATGAGAGTTAGTAAGCCTTCAATGGACTTGTTGAATTCCTCTCTTAAGCTTCTAGTTCCTGACCTTGTCTGTGGTGTGTGTCTCATCGATGGTATGTTAACTTCCTCGTGGTTTTCGGTTAAGCTTAGATCGATGGCCTCATCATTCCCTCCCTCTTGAGAGAGTTCTGTCTCTAGAACTGTTCCGTCTACATGGAAAGGAGATAAATCAACAACGTTGAAGGTGGGAGAGATAGTTAACTCACCTGGTAGTTCTAGCTTGTAGGCATTGTTGTTGATATTTTATAATACTCGAAATGGTCCATCTCCTCTAGGGGACAACTTTGATTTTCTTTCTTTAGGAAATCTTTCTTTTCTCATGTGTAACCAAACCCAATCACCGGGCTCGAATGTGATCTCCTTGCGATGTTTGTCAGCGTGTTGTTTGTCCTTGAGGGCCTTCTTCTCCAGGTTTTCCTTGACTCGTTGATGGAGCTTCTTGATGAATTCAGCTCTAGTCTCTCCTTCTACACTATAAACAGCTTGGGGCAAGGATACAAGATCGATCGGAGAAGGAGGGTTAAATCCGTAGTAAACCTCAAAAGGTGAGAGTTTAGTTCCAGAGTGTTTAGCATGATTATACGCAAATTCAACGTAAGGTAAACAAGATAACTAATTACGTATATTCTTACCAACTGTGGCTCTTAAAAGGGTTGAGAGTGTCCGGTTTATTACCTCTGTTTGTCCATCGGTTTGAGGGTGACAAGTTGTCGAAAAGAGAACCTTAGTTCCTAACTTGTTCCATAGAGTTCGCCAAAAATGGCTTAAGAACTTTGCGTCTCGATCAGAAACGATGGTCCTCGGTACTCCATGTAATCGCACTACCTCTTTGAAGAAGAGATCATCGATTTGAGTTGCGTCATTGGTCTTGTTGCACGGAATGAAGTGTGCCATTTTAGAGAATCTGTCAACAACTACAAAGATAGAGTCCTTGTGGTTGATCTTGGGTAAACCTAGGACAAAATCCATAGAAATATCTACCCATGGTAGGTTAGGAATAGGTAAAGGTAAATATAAACCATATGGATGTGACCTCGATTTTGCCTTTAGGCATGTAATGCACTTGGCACAGAACCGTTCAACATCTCTCTTCATATGTGGCCAGTAGAAGTGTTCCATAAGTACACTCAAGGTTTTGTCTCTGCCAAAGTGACCCATGAGTCCACCTCCATGTGCTTCCCGAATCAATAGTTCCCTCATTGATCCTTGGGGTATGCATAGTCTCTTGTCCTTGAATAGGAACCCCTCATGTTGATAGAAAGCTCCATAGGCAGCTTTGCTAGTTGCTTTGAATGATTCCTGAAAGTCTAGGTCATTCTCATATAAATTTTTAATATGCTCAAATCCCATTACCTTGGCTTCCATGATAGTGATTAGGGCATGTCTCCTTGATAAAGCATCAGCTACAATGTTTTCCTTACCCTTCTGGTACTTGATTACGTATGGAAATGTCTCTACAAACTCAAGCCACTTAGCATGCTGTTTCTTTAGTGTGGTTTGACCTCTTAGGTGCTTAAGCGTCTCATGATCTGTATGAATAATAAACTCTTTGGATAACAAATAATGTTGCCAAGTTTCTAGTGATCTTACCAACGCATAGAGCTCCTTATCATATGTCGGGTAGTTTAATGAAGCTCCATTGAGCTTTTCACTAAAATAGGCGACCAGTTTGCCTCCCTGTGTTAGTACGGCCCCAATACCTGTACCTGAAACATCACACTCAATTTCAAAGGTTTGTTCAAAGTTAGGTAATACCAAGACAGGTGCGTTGGTTAAGCTGTCTTTGAGCTTGTTGAAAGCGTTTTCTTGGGCTTGTTCCCATTTGAATGCAACATTTTTCTTGATGACTGAGGTCAATGGTGCAGCTATGGTACTGAAATCTTTAACAAATCTCCTGTAAAAACTAGCCAAACCATGAAAACTTCTAACATGTCCAATAGATGTGGGAGTTGGCCAGTCTTGTATAGCTTTGATCTTCTCGTCATCTACCTTTAATCCCTGTGAACTTACAACAAATCCTAAGAACACAACTTGATCAGTGCAGAATGTGCATTTCTTTAAGTTTGCATAAAAGTTTTCTAGCCGAAGCGTGTTTAGAACCTGTTCTAGGTGTTCTAAGTGATCTGCAAGGCATGTACTATAAATCAATATGTTATCGAAATATACCACAACAAACTTACAAATATAGGCTCGGAGAACATGGTTCATGAGTCTCATGAATGTACTAGGTGCGTTTGTGAGTCGAAATGGCATTACAAGCCACTCATATAACCCTCTCTTGGTTTTAAACGCAGTCTTCCACTCATCTCCCTCTTTCATTCTGACCTGATGATACCAACTTCTTAAGTCGATTTTTGAGAAGATAGTAGCTCCATTGAGCTCATCCAACATGTCGTCAAGCCTAGGGATAGGATGTCGATACTTGATGGTGATGTTGTTGATCGCTCGACAGTCGACACACATCCTCCATGATCCATCTTTCTTGGGTACTAAGAGTACAGGAACAGCACAAGGGCTCAAACTCTCCTTTATATATCCTTTAGACATGAGGTCTTGCACTTGTCTCTCTAGTTCTTTTGCTTCTTCTGGATTAACTCGATAAGCAGCTCGGTTGGGTAGTGGTGCACCAGGGACTAAGTCTATTTCATGCTCTATTCCTCTGACCGGTGGCAGTCCTGATGGTATCTCGTCAGGGAAAACATCTTTAAACTTGTCAAGTAGCTTAAGGACAGCAGCTGGTAGTTCCTCTTTTTTTTGACCTGAAAACAATCCTTCTTTGAAGATCATTTGTAGCACATGTTCTTTTAACCCAAGAGATTTCAAAACAGTCTTAGGTGTTACATATAGATTAGTTTTACTTACCTCTGATCCCTTGGACATGGCCTTATGCATCTCGTGCACTTTTTGTGGGGTAAGAGGAGCTAAGTTATGCTTCTTGTTATTATGCGTAAAGGCATAATAGTTGGTGCGGCCATTATGTAACGTTTCCTTATCAAACTGCCATGGTCTTCCAAGTAGAAGATGACCAACTTGCATAGGAACCACATCACACACTACCTGGTCTGCGTACTTACCAATGCTAAAGGGAATTGTAACTTGCTCAGCAATCTTGATGAGGATACTTAGTCTTCGGTAAGCCTAGCTTGTCAACCAAATACTTGCTAGCCACATTAGTACAAGAACCACCATCAATGATCAAACTACATACCTTGGCGTTTATTGTGCACTGAGAGTGAAAAATGTTCTCTTTGAATTGTTTCTGGCTCGAATAGAACGCTGAGAGCTCTCCTCACTACTAGAAGCTCTCCGGTGTCTGGATAGTCTACTATATCCTCATCAGATTCCATGACTTATTCCTCCTCATCTTGTGATTCATACTCGCCATTTGATTTGAGAATCATAACTCTCTGGTTCGGACATTCTCTCGCATAGTGTCCCTTTCCCTGACATTTAAAACAAGTAATATCATCTGGCTTGGTTCCTCTTATTGGTTCAGGTGTAGTCTTCTTGATCCGTGAGTCTAGGTCACTAGACTTTCCTTTATCTAAGACTTTATGGGGCTGAGATGTCCAAGAAGTCTTGTTGCGGTTAGTAGAGATATTCTTCCGCTTAATATGTTGTTCGGCTTGCACATCTAGATGCAGTATCTCTTCTATATCATGGTAAGCTTGTCTCTCTACTTTTCTAGCAATCATGTCATTAAGACCATCTAAAAATTGTGACATTAATGTTTCATCAAAATCTTCTACCTCCAACCTGTTTTTAAGAGTTTCAAACTCATCAAAGTACTCTTCAACCGATTTACTCCCTTGTGTGAGCTTGCGAAATCGTTTTTGCAAGTCTTTATGGTAAGATGGAACGTATCTCTTCCTGAGCTGGTATCTCGTGTCGTCCCATGTCATAATTTGCCCATGCCTATGCCGTCTCCTTTCAGACACATCCCTGTCCCACCATGCTAATGCATTATCGGTGAGTTGAGCGGCAGCTAGGGACACCTTTCTTTGGTCGGAGTAGTTGTAGTATTCGTAAATATACTCCATACGCCTCTCCCAATCGATGTAAGCATCAGGGTTAACCTTTCCTGCAAATGTTGGAGCACTGAGCTTGATATCTTTACCACCTTGCCTCGCATTATCTTCATATTGGTTCCTGCCTCGATCTCTCTCTCGATGATGTATCCTCCCATGTTGTTGGTTACGGTTGGGATCCGGTAGTGCTTCATCATCCTGTCTGCCCATTTCCTCATCACTCTCATCTTGTGCTTTCTCCATTTTGACACGGCGAGCAGGTTCTCCACGCGCTTGTGGTGGTTGCTCTAAGCGAGTCAAACGGTCACCTAAGCCTTGGATAGATTCAAGTATCTGAGTCATAACAGTTTGATCAGGCTGTTCTCCCATTGCAATGTCTTTTCTGTATCACAAAAGCAAACAGATCAAGTGCAAGGGAATTGAAACAATTATGCAAACAGAACAAAAGAAAAAAATAATTCAGAAACAATTATGCAAAATAAGATAATGATGCAACGAATGAAACAAATGCAATACGAACAAAACTCAAATATAATGAATCCAAATAGAATCAACGCTTTTCTAATTTTTTTTTTTTTTTTTTTTTTTTTTTTTGTAAATCGAATAAAACTAATATGAATGCAAACAGATGGGAGGGATTAAAACACGAACGTGATGCAAACGAACTTGATAAGGTTCTGTACCAAACAGAAACTGTAATGGGCTTTAAGTGATTATGCAAGAATGATTATAACAGATTAAAACTATTGCAACAGAATCTCTTCTTTTTGGTTTTTTTTTTTTTTTTAATTGAATAATAAACTGAATCAAGCAAAAGCAAACATAAACAAATTGATATCTTTTTTTTTTATATATATTTTCTGGAAACAAAGAACACAAGTAAATATTAAAACAAGAAAAAGGGAATAGATTAACCTGATTTGCGAGCCTAAACTCTGATACCAGATGATATAGGAACGTTGGTACGTTCTTACAATGATAGGATCACTACAAGAAAACATCAAGGTTTCCGACGGCCAAAACCGTCGGAAATCCGTCGGAATAAGGGTCTTTTCGACGGATTTCCGACGATTTTGGACTGTCGAATCTGTCTCGTCGGAAAATTCATATCCGTCAGAAACTACTGACGGATTTCCGACAGAAATCGGTATAACGGAAACCCGTCGGAAATCTTATTTCCAACGGATTTCCGACGGCGGCTGATACCAACGGATTTCCGACGGTTTTAGATACCGACTGATTTCCGACGGCGGCTGATACCGACGGATTTCCGACGGAATTTCGATTTAAAAAAAAAATTAATTCTAATTAACTAAATTAAATTAAAATAAAATTAATTAAAAATAAAACTAAATCTAAAATTAAATTAAAATAGTTTCTAAAATTCCTAAAATTCCTAAAATTCTCATAATTCCTAAATCCCTAAATTCCTAAATTCCTAAAATTCTCATAATCCCTAAATCCCTAAATTTCTAAATTCCTAAAATTCTCATAATCCCTAAATCCCTAAATTTCTAAATTCATAAAATTCTCATAATCCCTAAATTTCTAAATTCCTAAAATTCTCATAATCCCTAAATCCCTAAATTTCTAAATTCCTAAAATTCTCATAATCGCTAAATTTCTAAATTCCTAAAATTCTCATAATCCCTAAATTCCTAAATTTCTAGATTCCTAAAATTCTCATAATCCCTAAATCACTAAATTTCATGTTCAATTTACTAATCAATCACGAAATCCTCATATATATGTTCGAAATCACACCAATCATACTTCTAATTCGACATATAACACTCCTAAATCTCTAAAAAACAATTTCTCAAGAACAATTTTCAAACAATCAAAAGAATCAACACAAATCTTACATGTTATGATGATTTTGTGATGAATAATGAAGAATGGAAAAGATTCGGCGGTCATTCGGCGTTTTCCGGCGATAACAAGCCGATTTCCGGCGATGTTCTTCCGTTTTCGGCGATAACAAGCCGATTTCCGATGTCGGCAAAGTTTGAGTGGTTATTATATTCCTCCACAGAACAGCAATGAAGATACTTCTATTAACGGAGACTCGTATGTCGAGGATACTGAAGACGTGGTAAATCGTGTGGAAGACACATACGAACCTGACTCTGACGAGAGTTATAGTGCGTACGGTAGTCTAAAGGATAAATCATCGGGAAGTGGGACGAGACGTAGTAAATTAGGAATCTTTAGGAAGAAAAAATAAATCCATGTTTGTTGGTGTTTTATAAAACATTTACCATTCACGCATTAAAAATGGTAACTACGCAATTGGAATGTTTATTTTTATTTTAGTCGAATTTAGAAAATTTTAGGTCAATTTTACTAAAATATGTTCTCGCCACTAATAACATAAATAAAGGATATTACCGCAACAAAAGAACGTTCATATTAATATTTTATAAAACACCAACATACATGGATTTATTTTTTCTTCCTAAAGATTCCTAATTTACTACGTCTCGTCCCACTTCCCGATGATTTATCCTTTAGACTACCGTACGCACTATAACTCTCGTCAGAGTCAGGTTCGTATGTGTCTTCCACACGATTTACCACGTCTTCAGTATCCTCGACATACGAGTCTCCGTTAATAGAAGTATCTTCATTGCTGTTCTGTGGAGAAATATAATAACCACTCAAACTTTGCCGACATCGGAAATCCGTTACAAAATTACGACGACTTAGTTTCGTCGGTAATCAGTCGGTATAAGGTAACGGAATACCGACGGATTTCCGACGGATACGGTATCCGTCGGTAAATTGTGATGGCTTTGCGACGGATTGATGGAAGCCGGAAATCCATCGGAATTCCGACAGAAATTTCCGACGGATATTACGTCCGTCGGAAATTCCGTCGGAAAACATGATGTTTTCTTGTAGTGGATTGGATGGTGAATCACTTAGCTGGCCATACGGCTCTCTCTAGAGATTCGAAGAGATGAGATGATGAATGACAATGAAACTTAGTAACCAGGGGATTGAGTGACGCCACACAGTCTATGGATTGATCTGTGATAAGTCTAGAACTCAAGCTTCAAAGGAATCGCACACAAAGAAGACAAGAGCAGTTGCGGCTCGGTTTGTTCTAGCAAGAAAGTTCTCTCTTTATTGATAAAAACGTCGGTGTTACAAGCTGAGAAGGAGCTTTATAAATAGCTCGGCAGCTTAGGGCTTCTCTTGGCCAAAAAGTACAAATAAGGAAAGCAATAATTCTAGTCTAAATTACACAGAATTAACGTGAAACAAAAGGGAAAGAATCCTGCAAAATCTGCAAAACAGAAAAAGAAACTTGTTATTGAATTCAATTTCAAATACTCACCTTGGCTCTTGACGTGTTTATGTGTGTGCAAGCTCTAAGCTTTCCTTAAGTGTATTGGAGATGATGAATAAGCTTGTCTCTTTAGTTCCTTGTAAAATCGGTAAGCAGGAGATTGATTGAGTCTTGAGTAGCAAGCAAGTGTTCTCTTGAGTTCCTTGACGTGATGTTAACTCGACATTGTTGAGGTCTTGATCAATCTTCCATTCTTGAGTCTTTCATGAGTTTAGTTCTCGATGAAGCTCAGTTGGTGTTTCTCTTGCAATCTCCATGGTCAGCAATGTTGTTTTAAGATCTTCATGCTTTATGAGAGTTAGTAAGCCTTCAATGGACTTGTTGAATTCCTCTCTTAAGCTTCTAGTTCCTGACCTTGTCCGTGGTGTGTGTCTCATCGATGGTATGTTAACTTCCTCGTGGTTTTCGGTTAAGCTTAGATCGATGGCCTCATCACTTTTTCAATGTTATTATATCAAAGATGAGTTTTTTTCGGAACAACAATATCAACCCACTATTAAATAATGGATTTTGTTTTTGAAAAACCAAAACATTATCATGATTAAAGTATTCATAAACCAAAAAATACTTTGAAACTTCTTTTAATGTCAATTTGTTTCAATGCTTATTCGTCCATGATCATATATCCATGAATACCTTGCCACATTGACATGTCCATACTAAAGACTATGTTGGGTGGAATGCTCACTTCTAATTTTATTTTCTTTTATTTAAAACAAAAAATACATTGCAAGGCCTTGACTAATGTTTTGAATTTAGTAATATACGAAGATAACTTAAATCACAACTTCTAAAACAAATTTGGAATTTGAACACATAATTTTCTTTGACACAAAAGAGTTTGTCCCAAATCACCATCCATTTGATTTACCATCCATACTAATTCATCCATTAATCACTATCAAAAATTCACAGCCATTATATCAAAGGGTAAAATCGTAATTTACCTTTCATCTTCTCCATACGAATTATGGTTCTCTCAAACCCTAATTATGGCCGCCATACATCTCTGAACTCATTATTCACTATATTTTAACCCATTTTTATCTAGATTTCTCCTAAAATGGTAGATTTAACATCAAATATTCGTTTCTGAGCAAAAAAATAAGAAATTTTGGGTTGTTAGTTTCCGCTTTTTACTCTGATTAGAGTCTAATCACGGTGGAATCTGTCGCCGTCCACAGAATCGGCACTACGACGGCTTCCGTGGCCGCGTTTTCGAACGGTGCCAAACAAAAAAAAACATGATCGATCGGTTTAGAATTCGGCTTTGCAAAAAGTATCATCTTCATCTTTATCAACTTTTGTTTGAATAAGATAGAGAGAGATAGAGAAGACGGAGCCGAATGAAGAAAAAAAGCAAATTTTAATTAATTTTATTTATTTATTTTCTTTAATTGATACTTGTAATGAGTAAAAATGCAAGTAACCGAAGCTTTTAACGCAAAAAAACGCTCAATTTGACTTAGGGTTATTGAAGTCTTTAACCTCTTAGACCTTCAACAATAGCTCTTAATTTTTGGTTCTTAACAATTTTTTAATACTTAATTTAACATCAACTCAAGTTAAAAATCTTATTTTTGTTTTGCTAAATTTCTTCTCCGTTGGTTAGATCTTAAGGAGTTTTTAAATCTACAGAATGAAAATTTGAAATAGGATTATATATCTGAATATCTCGTTGGAACAGTTTGTCACAGATATTGCAAAAGCTCTTCAAAACCCAGGTTCGAAACCTGGTGAATTATTTGGGGCTATTTTTTCGTTTTTTGGCTTTAATGAAGTCCGAAATTACATTTTTTCCATCGTCTTCAACCATTTCTCATGCAATTATAAATCCTAATTTTTGCCCCCTTTTGTTTTTATTCCATCATAATTGTCGGATTTTATTGATTTCTTTGTGTTTTGTATCATATTATGATAGATCCACAATCAAAAATCCGATTTTTGCAAGAGAGAAACGGCAAAGAGAGAGACAAAAAATGAAGTTTATTTTTCCAAAACCAAAAATTACCCGAGCAAACCACCAACTGACACGTATTCGGCTCTTACCAGATCTTAAACACCTTAATTAAGCGCCGATGCTTATAGACTTATTTTTTTAGTTTATAAATAATTATCCGCGCTTTACACAGCCATAATTGATTTATATACTTTATATACATATGTTTGTCAGAATTTGAAATCTACTACTAAACCAAGTTAAAAGGGGAAACGAAAGAAGATCACAGTTGGAGCCTAGAGCCTAGAACCGCGCTGAGGTTAGTAAAAGACCAGCATGCCCCTCGGTATCGCTGAGCCCGATTGAACCGTACGTTGACCGCCAAGATATAAGGACCGCTGACCATGCAGCTCAGCGAGGATATGACCAAGTCAGCGCCGCTCAACGGTTAACGAAGAGATCCCGACATTTTCGGAGGATACACCAGAACGTGCCCGAGATCTCCGGCGACGAGGAGGGATTCGCAGAGTTGAACCGTTCAGCTCGAAGTAGTACAAATAGATAGCTTTAGAGCCGAAATGGCTAACTTTTTCCATACGTTTACACTGAATCACATTTTAGCTCATCAACACTTATCTTAGCTAAAGTTCTTTGTATACTTATACCGAATATCAATATTAATCCATTTTCCGTTACTACGGTCTCGATCCTTGTTAGATCTTTAGACATTTCTTAAGACTAAAGTTTCTTTCCCGAATTCACATATAAATTCTTAGTGCGGAATCGAGCTTCCACATTTAGCACCGACTAAGGGGAAGAAATACAATCGTTATACACAGAGATCTAACCTCGAACCCACCGCAGCGGGAATGGATACCATCAACGCTCAAGAGTCAGCCCAAGTCACAATTTTGCAGATCGTTGATCTGGAAACAAGAGACGTATCTGAAGTCATGATTAACAACCAACCGGATCCGATCAGAACCAGGTTGTGGTCAATAACCAGCCTGAAACAAGCCAGAACCAAGCGCTCCCGATTAACATCAGTCCCGCTGGTGTAGAAACTACGAATTCAAACACCCAGCCTGGATCTGCGATAACCACTACCGTCGTGCATGCGCCTCTGATGCCAAGAAGCGTATGGCTATGAAATTCAACCGCTGGTGGACCAGCTTCAGCTAGCATCGCTAGCACCTTGATAGGAGGTATCCTGCCGCTCCCTACGGGACGTAGGGAACGCTCCCAAGACGATTTATCAAAAATGCACCGATGCTGTCGACTCAGGTAGAGCGAACTCAAGGGCACGACCTAACCGTCCGAATGGTGGTAGCCCACCTCGATCAGCAGAAGAGAACATTTATGGCTCAGCTCCATGAGATGTCTCAATCCATCAACCAAGGGCTCACACCTCGCAGAACGCCCAACAACGAAGTGACCCCTTCCAGGAGCACAACCCCGAGGCGGCAACTAGAATTTTCAGGGACCCACGTAACCCCCACAAACGCCACTCGTTATTTGGCATTCAACCCCAACCCAAGGACTAACTCGTGGACAGCAGACCTAGCTGGCCCAAACCTACGAGGTACCATCACGCGGGTTAATGAAGGAACCTTACCACCTCTGCCAACACTGAGTAGAATACAGACAAGCCCGATAGTATGGGCAGCACAAACATCGCTCGTGGAGAATCCCCAAGGAAACCGAACTCAAACTCCAGCTGATCAACTCGAGATAATCCAAAACACTAATCTCGCAGCTGGAGAGAACACTTTCAACCAAGATATCTTTTACAGGTATGCCGAGCAGACCCAGGCGTAGCTGTAGCGTATGCGGACATGCGTCTACAGAGCTACCAGTTCAGCTCCAGATATCGACCGGGCCATCGAAGACACTTGGCAGACACCATTTACTGACAGAATAGCTAACACACCTGTCAGAGATATTGGAAAAATATGACTCCCGGAATTCTCAGGGAGCAGCGACCCCAAGGCCCATGTAAAAGCATTGAGGCTCGCCGTAGAACGAGCTCACCTGGCCGATTACGAAAAAGAAGCGGGGCACTGTAGGTTGTTCGCAGAAAGCCTGACAGGTCCCGCCCTGGAATGGTTTGCTGGGCTGGACAGCTGCTCAATCGGCAGCTTTGACGCCCTAATAGCGTTGTTTCTCAAACAATATTATGTATTCATCGAAGCAAGAGCTTCTGAGGCCAACCTATGGAAGTTAACCCAAGGACCCGAGGAGCCACTCAGAGACTAAATATCAATGTTCTAGACAATTAAAACCAGAATCGCCAACCTGAATGAGGAAGTAGCATTAGAAGCGCTTAAGAATGGCATATGGCACAAATCTAAGTTCCGAGAGGAGCTCACCGTAAACCCCTTCATACCAATCAACGATGCGCTACACAAAGCGACTTTCTTTGCCATCCTCGAAGAAGAGACAGCTCTTCTAGAGAAGAAGTACATGAACCTAGCAGCTGCCTCCGGGCAACAACAACTTAAGAAATTCGTCAATAATTATGGGAAGGGACAACAGGCGTACGCCATCGACCATTCGCAACAGGGCAAGAAATCCAAGTACGACGAAACAAAATATTGCACTCACCATGGCAAAAGAGGCCATTCCACCGAAGAATGCCGATACCTAGCTGGCCTCAAAGTAAAAAAAAGAAAATCACTGAAACAGCTCAGCAGAACCCGACGGTCAAAAAAAAAGGAGCTGAGATCGAGCCTCCACCTCTCGAAAAGCCCAAAAAGAAAAGGTCAGCGGCTAAACAGGAAAGACTCGTCGAAGAGACTAACACGGTTCAGACCCCACCTTCATCTAGAAAGCAAATCGACCTGATCTTCGGGGAGCTCAACATATGCGGCGGATCGATGAGATCAATCCTGACTCCACTACTAGCTCCAAAGAAACTGACCATCCCTTAGATGAGGATACCACGCGCTATTAAAGGCCTGAGCAACCCAGCTCCAACCAAACGAGTTGATTTCATCCTCAGAGGATCAAAGCTATGCAGAGAGACGATAATCTTGATAAGAGCACACCAAAGTAGGCCCAGCACATCTCACATGCCCCCAACCGCATTTAGAGGAGTATATCACCATATCGCATTCGCATAAAGCGAAACAGCTCACCTAGACAAGCCACATGACGACGCGCAAGTTATCCAACTAGAAATTTGTGGCTGCCTAGTCTCTAGAGTAATGATAGACACTGGCAGTTCAGTCGATCTTCTATTTTATGACGCATACAAAAAAATGGGCCTAAACGACCCGGACCTACAAGGCCAAGGCACGCCGCTAACTGGTTTCGCCAGAGAAATAACTTATTCCATTGGAATGGTTTGTCTCCCGATGGTAGCGAAAGGTGTCCACAAGTTTGTAGATTTCATTGTAGTAGATCACCCAGTTCCATTTAACGCAATACTTGGGTGGTTTTGGATATACGCCATGCAAGTCGTACCTTCAACATATCACCAATGCATTATATTCCCCACTCCTACTAGAATACCAACCATCAAAGAAAGTCAGAAGACATCTATGATCTACTACCTCAACAGGCACAAACAGCTGGAAAATTCCACCAAATAGCAATTATAGAAGCGGGAGAAGCAAAACCTTCGTCAACTCGCCAAGCATAACAATCCCCAGCTGACCAAAACTCGACAAGATTTGGTCACCCAAACTTGCCTTGACAAAGCCCACCCCGAGAAATGTGTTGGTATCGAAGCTGACCTCCCAGCACCAATCAAGACCGAGCTAGTCGAATTCCTCAAAAAGAACATCAGCTCATTTGCATGGAGCACCTCCGATATAAAAGGATTCAGGATTGATGACACATCTCATGAGCTGAACGTCAACCCTACCTTAAAACCGGTCAAGCAGAAAAGATGCAAACTAGGTCCCGAGCGAGCTAAATCCGTCAACGACGAGGTGGAACACCTACTTAAGGTTGGATCAATCAGAGAGGTCAAGTACCCAAACTGGTTGGCCAATCCCCTTGTAGTTAAGAAGAAAAATAGAAAGTGGAAGGTATGCATCGACTTCACAGATTTAAATAATCATGCCCGAAAGACAGCTTCCCACTTCCGCACATCGACCGTCTAGTCAAAGCAACAGCTGGACACCGGCTGCTATCATTCATGGACGCCTTTTCTGGTTATAATCAAGTTCTAATGAACCGAGGAACCTATTGTTACAAGGTTATGCCCTTCGGACTGAAAAACACAGGAGCTACCTATCAACGACTGGTCAACACAATGTTTGCCCAGCAGCTTGACAAAAGCATGGAAGTTTACATCGATGACATGCTGGTCAAATCAGCAAACCAAAATGACTATGTATCCCATTTTAAAGATTGCTTCGGAATCCTTAACCAATACGGAATAAAGCTCAACCTCGCTAAGTGTTCTTTCGGAGTCCCATCAGGAGAATTCTTGGGCTACGTTATCCCGGAACGAGGGATAGAAGCTAATCCCAAACAAATCATAGCATTTCTAGAAATGGCACTTCCAAAGTCAACCAGGGAAGTACATCGACTCATAGAACGGATAGCTGCGCTGGATCGCTTCATATCTAGATCCATAGATAAGTGCCTCCCATTTTACCCGTTGCTCAAAGGCAACAAGAGATTCAATTGGGACGCCAGCTGCGAGAAAGCCTTTAAACAACTAAAGGCATACCTGAGCCAACCTCCGATATTGGCAAACCCGGTAGAAAGAGAACCCTTATACCTTTACCTCGGTATTTTAAATAGAGTACTAGTCCGAGAGGAGCAAAACGAGCAAAAGCCGATATTTTACATAAGTAAATCATTGGTAGATGCAGAAATCAGATATCCGGCAATGGAAAAGCTCGCATTAGCAGTAGTCATCTCTGCTAGAAACTTGAAACCATATTTCCAATCACATGCAATCGTGGTGATGACCTCTCATCCCATAAGGACAATCCTTCACAGCCCCAGCCAGTCGGGAAGACTAGCAAAATGGGCTATTGAGCTCAGCGAGTACGACATCGAGTACGTACCAAGACTAGCGCCAAATCCTAAGTCCTAGCCAATTTCGTGATCGAGGTAGCACCACAAGCAATCAACGAAACTCATCCCGGGAGAATGTGGACACTCCACGTCGATGGTGCCTCTTCTAGACAAGGATTCGGGGTGGGAGTAAAACTCACCTCCCCCACCGGAGAAGTATTAGAACAATCCTTCCGACTAGGATTCTCAGCCTCAAACAACGAGGCGGAGTACGAAGCCCTCCTATCCGGACTAAGACTAGCTCTCGGAATCAAAGCTAGAGAGCTGAGCGCTTTTAATGACTCCCAACTAGTGTCCAGTCAATTCCATGGCGTATACAAAGCCAAAGACGATCGAATGAACGTATACCTGACGATCACTCGCGAGTTGACCAAACAGTTCGACAAATTCGAGCTAAGACGCATACTGCCAGGCGAAAACACCTCTGTAGACGCCTTAGCAGCCCTTGCGTCAAGCTCATACCCTTTGGTCAAAAGAATTATCCCGGTACAAGGAATAGAGAAACCGAGCATTCACCTAACTCCAAAGGCAGGGATAAACGCCATCATAACAAGGCAAATGGCTAGTGATTCGCAGCATGAGCCCAGCTCCCAGGCCGAATTAAATGAACCACGAACCAAACAACCAATGGTTGCAGATGCACAAGACAAAAAATGCGACGACGAGCTCGCCCCTGAAGAGCTAAGAAATTACAAGAAGCGAAACTACGCAAAGTAGCTCACAAAATAACTGATCGACCAGATTGGAGAATCCCTATCTCCGAATACATCACAAACAGAACCGCACCGCCGAAAAAATGGCAGGATAGAAAACTAAGGATACTAAAATAACCCCCAGATCATCCAGTACCCATTGGAAATACTGCCATCAATCTTGTTCCCATACCCTTTCATGAAATGGTCGATATACATAATTGGACCCCTTACTTATTCGGGACCCAAGAGGCTCGAATACGTACTAGTCATGACCGATCAGTTCACCAGATGGATGGAAGCCTCAGCTCAGCAATAAATCCACCGAGAACAAATCATAAAGTTCATATGGAAAAATATAATATGCCGACATGGGCAACCGCACGAGATAGTAACCAACAGCGGTACCCATTACACCTCGGCACACTTCGGCGATTTTGCCACAAGTGGCACATCCGCCTCACCTTTTCCACCACAGGTAACCCACTTGGCAACGATTTAGGGAGGACAGCAACTCGCCCCATAATCAAAAACATGAAGAAACGCTTAAAAGCTAAAAAAGAAAGATAGAGTGATGAGCTGTAAGGACTGTTATGGGCCATGCGAACAACGACCGGAAAAAATACCGTAGAGACACCTTTTTTGCTGTTATACGGAACTGAAGCATTGGCACCAGTTGACACAACAATACCAAACCTCCGTGGGGCAACTGCCCACCTCACCGAGGACCTTAGCGAGAACTCACTCCAAGATGCCGTCGACCTGATAAAGACACGCCGCGAGCTAGCTGGAATTAGAATCCAAAACTATCAACAAGCAGTAGCTCGGCATTATCGGCCAAAGCAAAGTCCTTGCAACTTCAGAGTCGGCAGCCTAGTCCTGTGCAAGCCACAGAAAAAACCTCAAGAGCCAAGCATCATAACCCCAGAGACCCCTTGGGAAGGTCCCTACCGCATCGCTGCTGTGACGCAACCCCACATCTACAAGCTCACCGATATCCAGAACGGGAAGGCAGTGAAGTCCCAGTGGAAGAGCTGCGACCTGACACTCTTTTACCACTAGCATCCCCATTCAACAATCGAACTACGACTTGGCTTGATCCCTTTACCGAGTACGTAGACAGCTCTCGCCCCTCGAGTGCAGCCATATAAAATAAACCTTCCCGCCTAATCAGGTCCATTGTAGCCCCAACCCGTGTAAGGTTATTAATCAAGAAAATTTTTCTTAGTTCCCCACTTTGGCTAGCTAGCCCCAATCCAAAACATCCTAAGGTAAACTTAACATTATTACAATGGAAGTCGATCTGGCAAAACGATCACTCAAAAACTTAGGCTTAAAAGAAATAAGTCATAAACTTCGTTATGATTAAAGCGTCGGCCGACCAAAATTCTTACATCGCTACAACAAGTCCAAACTTGTGCGATTCGTCTTACCAAACAGGATCAGACTACTTCATAGTCATTCAGCTCGGACAAGTGAAATCAATCAAATAAAGAACTAATCATAAAAAGCCACCAAGGCAGAATTATTCATACCAAACTAGTTCCCACAAAGAGGAACAGCGGATAAAAGCTCTCTTGGGCACCAAGGGTTCAAAACAGAAAAATAACAAAAGCCCACTTGGGCAAACACTCCTAGAAGTTATTCAAACAAGAAAAAAGAGAGAAGGATAAGAGTTGAGAAACAGCCACGCCGTGGTATCCTCAATCGCCTAGTCACCTTCGAGCACATCCAGGTTGGCCACCTGGTTAGAACCGTGCTGATCAACTCCAGCCGTAGCCTGAGTAACCGGATCAACCTCTATAGGAGCCATCACAAAGTTCTCCGAAAACTGAGGAAGATTTAGCTTCCCAATATCGAAGCCGGAGACCATAACTGAATGAAAAGCCTCTTCCACCACCGGCTGTTGGGCCAGAGGCCGTCCACTCTCCTCATCAACGGTAAACTCCTTCTGAGTGAGAGAATCTAGCAGCTGGACATTAGCCAACAACTACTGAAGATGGATCTCAGCCTTGACTTCCACGTCCTTCTTCCGGAACTTCTCCCAAATAAAAAGAAGGATCTCTTTATATTTCTTGGCAAGCTCTCGGCGATTAGCCCTATGGATCCCAAAAACTGCAGCCTATCGATTCTCTCTCAGCCTCTTGTTCTCGATCTCCAGCTCCCGGTTCAACGCCGCCACATCGGATACCTGCTTAAGAGCTCCACGGTTCTCCCCCTTCAGCTCAAAGATATGCTCACTCGCTATTTACAGTTCCCCGATGAGGTTTTTCAGCTCCCTAGAAAGGGGAGCGAGCTGCCCCTTGAGAACAGCGACCTCCTCCTGAGACGCCTTGAGCTCAGTACTCACCTTCGACAGCACCCCCTTCATAGTTTTCAACTCATCTCGGTGAGGCACGTCTTGGAGGCGGACTTCGGCACCAGCAACAAGAGAGTTAGCCGCTTCCAGGGCCTAAAAGAGATCAAGGCTCAGCTAGCCATCCTACCAAGAAAATCAAACCTCAAATAAGAGTTAAACTAACCTTCCCCATCGCCGAGGTAAGCTTGACGAATGGCTCCTTTAGAACCATGTTCTTCACCAGTGGAAGAGGACACCTCGCCGGTTTACAGTGATGGAACAAATGAGTGAGGCCCTCGGGGTCATCGGCGACCAGACAATTCCGAGAATGGGAATAAGTCCAGTGAAACGGTTTGCTTCCGCCGTCTCTGGGTGAGACGTGGCGTCTATCAGTAGATCCCCTCTTTGAAGAAGGAGGAGGTGAGCAAGACCTGGCTCTCTTTGACTGGTGAGATCTCCCAGAGGACCTATTGGAGTTTGATCTGCCCCGGGCAGGAGGGAGCTCCAATGAACGATCCACGGGCGCCGGAGCAGCTGCTCTGGACTCGTCAACAGCCCCTGCAATCACCAGGGCAGGCACAAGGAGAGCCCCGAAGTGATAGCAGGAACTCTGACCTCCTTGAGGACGGAGTTAACAGCTGCAGTCACCTCCTTAGAATGAACTCTTGCACTAGAAGGGGTGGGAACCTCGTCAGGACGTCAGAAGGTATATCAGTCGGAGAAGGAGCGCTGGAAGAAGATATGGCATCCGAAGTCGCTTGAGTAGCGGATCCTACATTAAAATCAAGTTCTCAGTCAACGAAACCCTTAGAAAAACATCTGACGATCCATGTGGAGGATATAAGCGAATACGAGGACCAACCTGAAGGCCGGAGAACTTTCCTAGCCGAAGCACAAGAATTAAGCTTGAACGAATGTTTCTTCCTCTTTGCAGCAAGACAGGGAGGAGGGATAGCGGCAAGCGGAACCGGATTGAAAGCAGGGATAATAGAAAGATCAGCTGGTTCAGCGATGAATCCAGCCAAGCGTCGCAAGGTGTAAATCCTTTTGAAATGTGGAAGGTTGAAGAACTCCCAGTGAAATTGACCACTCCGGAGGCGAGCGATACGATCTCTGATGGAATCGTCGAGCTCCTTTTCTTCTGTGTTCACTGCGTAAGAACGACAACCGGTCAGAAATTTCAAAAACAGAAAAAAATATATAACTTCAAGTACGAAACACAAGAGCAATAAGGAAGAGTGAAAGTCATAATAAGGACGATATCCTATTAGTACGCATCTCCTAACCCGCGTGAGCGGCAAAACGACAATGGAGAGCTTCGAACTCCTCAACGGAGGTGACGGAGGAAGGAGATATCCGGAAAAAGAAGTACCCTTCCTGCCAGTTGGTATCCTTCTTCTGGGTTATACTGGCAATAATCCCGCGGCCAGGGCGGTTGGAAAAGTAAAACCGACCAAGGACTCGAGAATTTCTCTTCGCCGTAAACAATTCCAAGAATTGGTCAACAGACAACTCCAACACTTCCTCGAAGCCTCGGACGAAAGTCCGGATGGCATGGCTTAGAAATTTGGGGTTCATCTGAGGGAAAGCCAGTCCCAGTACGTCTAAAAGTTGAATGATATAAAGGGGAATTGGGAAGGTGAGCCCACAGGACTCAAAATAAACAGGATAGGCACAGCACCATCCAGGCTTGACTGATTCGGGAGAGTCCGAGTTGGCAGAAAGAGCAAGTTTGACTCCCCTCGCAAAGTCCAGATCTCTAACGAGGTCCGATAAATCATTCGGCAAAAGATTGAAAGAAGGATGAGGTCCAAACTTATCAGTAAGAGACATCAAATCAAAAGCGATCGGAGATGAAAAGTAGAGCGGATCTGATTTGAGGTCAGGTTACGGGAGGCTCCGGTCAGTTGGGAAGAGATCGAACAAGTAGGTAAAGAAAAAGCAAACAGGTAATACAGACAAATTAACCAATGAAGAGAAGAAGAGAGAAAGGAGTTATAATTCTTTACCTCGAGGATTAAAAGACGAGCAGTTAATGAAGGAAGGAGAGCAAGAGGCGGTGGATTTATACCTCTCGCACGGTTACCTAGGTCATGCGAAAACTCTTTAGCTTCCTCAATTAACTCAACCGTCCGATCTCGGAGAGAAAATCTTAACCGAAAAAAACAAAGATTTGAACAAATCCGAAGTCGAATCTCACTAAGAGTAAGATCTTCCGTGATTCGAGCCTTACCTAATCTCTCATTAATTCTTATCACTAAGTAATTAACGGGCTTGGGGGCAACTGTTGGAGCTGGATTTCACCATTAGAAATTCGGCCCATTAAGCCTAAAAGATATACTTAGATTCGATTGTATCTGATACTGGGCCTAGAACCCAGAACCGCGCTAAGGTTAGTAAAAGACAAGCATGCCCCTCGGTATCGCTGAGCCCGATTGAACCGTCCGTTGACCACCAAGATAGAAGGACCGCTGACCATGCAGCTCAGCGAGGATATGACCAAGTCAGCGCCGCTCTAGGTTAACGAAGAGATCTCGACATTTTCGGAGAATACACCAGAACGTGCCCGAGATCTCCGGCGACGAAGAGGGATTCGCGGAGTTGAACCGTTCAGCTCGAAGTAGTACAAATAAATAGTTTTAGAGCCGAAATGGCTAACTTTTTCCATACGTTTACACTTAATCACACTTTAGCTCATCAACACTTATCTTAGCTAAAGTTCTTTGTATACTTATACCGAATATCAATATTAATCCATTTTCCGTTACTTCGGCCTCGATCATTGTTAGATCTATAGACATTTCTGAGGACTAAAGTTTCTTTCCCAAATTCACATATAAATTCTTAGTGCGTAATCGAGCTTCCACAATCACCAAAACAATTATCATCTCGAAGGAGTCACATCGACAGTAAAATGGAACATGTTAATTAAGATTGACTATTTTATTAAATCACGGAGTTAAGGGAACACTTTATATAATGCATAGAGGTAGTTAAAAAGAGATTGAGGAAGTTTGGAATCGATTTAAGATGAATTTGTGAAAATAGTCATCCACGTCATCAACCATAAGACGAATTAGAAATACTGTACATGAGACGTGAGAATACCCATTAATTAAAAAACAATTTAGTTATTGGTTAATTTTCAGATCCAAACCTATTAAATTTGACAAGATTCATCTCCTTAATCTTTCTTCCAAACTTTTTTTTTATGTGCCGATAATGTCAAAGTTTAGACCTAAATTTTAATTTATGTTGGCTCAAAATCAGACTAGAACACCTCCAATAGTAGTATTTCCATAGGGTTCTCACTTTTACAAAAGAAAAAATTATTCATATAAAAATGTGAGGGTATTTTAAAAAGTGGAGAAACTTATCCAAAATATCTCATTTGAGAAATTATTTAGTGAGTTTTTCTATTTTTAAAATACCCATTTAATTTTATATTAAATTGTTTTTTTCTTGCAGAAATGAAAACTCATGGAGAGACTAGTTCTTAGTTAGATACCAAAAAAAACAAATTGGGTCAAAAAGCCCAACCAATTTTCAAAAGTTTAGTTGTTGTGATTGGGGCAAATTATCCGAATCCGAAATCCGAACCCGGACCTGACCGAAATCCGAACCCGGACCCGACCGAAATCAAGCGGTTTGGATCGGGTATGGATATGGTCAATTAACCGATTGGTTTTAATTTGATTTGGGTTTGGACTTCGGTTCGGTTCGGATATTATCCGATAACCGAACTTAAACCCGAACAAAATCATCCTTGTTATACACTTATTTTATCTTTAGCCCCAAATCTCGACTTACCCAAAATTTCTAATGTGATTAGAGAGAATCGAGTGAATATCGATTTTGGTACCTCTTTATAAATTACTTTCTTATTCAATTTCATTTTGATTCAAATTTGTTAGCACGTAGTGGATTATTTCTTAATTTTGTATGAAAAATCACTTGAGTTTTGAAATTTTCTTAGACTAATAGGAACATTAATTTTGGTTTTAGATTGGATATATCCGATCCGAACCCGATCCGATTATAGTTTGGATCATTATTGGATTCTACATATAGTACAAGGAACCGATCCGAACCCGATTTCATATAACCGATCCTTATAAGCCATTATCTGAAAAACCGAAAATCCAAATTACCCGAACCATACCCGAATGGGTATCCGAACGCCCACTCCTAGAAGACTATATGGTGGAGATTGCTTACTCACATTCACAGTTAATAATTTCATGGAAAAGCCATACAATGAGGTATGTTCACATCATTCCAGCTTAAAGGAGGAAAGGAGTGAGTTGAATTTGCTTCGTCGATGCATGTTTTGAAAACGGTGCCTCAAAATTTTTGTCGAAACCATGATCGTCCTATCAAAATATAAAATCCAAAGACTACCTATATCTACTATATGAAAGGAGGTTGGCTCTCCTCTTTTTATGCCACATCAGCTTCTTCTAAAAGGACACATGGATTATTAGGCTTTAAATTAGAAACTCGTTATAGTAGATACCTCTTCAAGCTCGCTTATACGTTTTAATTCCACCGTCTCTTCCACTCCCATATATCATATGTGTCACTCATATCATCAGTTTTAGTCAAATATACATTTGTGATCCATGATTTGGTTTTTTGTTGAATCACTCTTAGTTTGCTTCAACAAACAGACGTTTGGTGGATCCAAACCCATATGATCTATTTCAGAGAATGAGGGGAGGACTCTGTTTTCTTTGGTCTTTCATATCCAAGATCAACACTTGCGACCTTGATATATGGATCTCATGCGGTTACTTTTGTTCTCGCACCTCATGTCATCGCCAATGCCGGCCCTGAGTTTTTAAAGACTAAAAGCGAAGGAAAAAAAGGGCCGGTTTACACATTTATTATATGTATAAAAAAAACTTTCACCAAGAAATCCATGGTATAATAAGAAGTTGTAAATATTTTAAAACATGATAGAAAAATACATTATTCTTGAAATATGATCCTCCTTGCATTTGTACTCGCAAATTCATTCATCAAACTTGTATAGTCAAGTTTGACAGTCATGCCCCTTTCAATCGATACCATCGCTAAACCATTTAATCTCTCTTGTGACATTGTTGATCGTAGATAAGACTTTTATGAGCTTTAACTTCGAAAAAAAAATTTCTGCAGAGGCAACTGAAACTGGAATCGTCATCATTATTCGGTATGCAATCCATGTATTTGGATAACAACTTTCCATCTTTTTCAAATAATCCAATATCTCAACAACCTTCTCAATATCTTTAGGTAAACTCCCTTTCAAAAGCTTTAGTTCCAAAAATAATTCATTACCATCAATATCAGAATGATTACCATGCTTGAAAAAGCTTTCAAGGTTGACATAAGAAACCCTCAATGTGTCATCATTTGCCAACTTCAACTTCTTCAAGTCAAATAAAAATTCAAAAGTCTTTTCATAACTTTGGAGGTGGTCGAATCTTGTCTCAAAAGAAACCAAACCATGTGGCCCATTGTTAAACATAAAATAAATGTAAAACTAAAGCTTTTTTACAAAGTTCCACCGAGACGGTGGCCCATTGGACTTCTTAATTAAATATGTTTAATAAAAAAAAAATACGACCACAACAAGAAGACTCGAACTCGGGGCCAAAAGTAAACATACTACAAGACTTTACCACTACACTAAAGACAGCTTACTACAATATAAGGCCGAAATATATTGATATTATTTGGGGCCGGAAGCTGCTACTTCTTCAGCTTCCTTCGAGGGCCGGGCCTGGTCATCGCCTTCGTACTTTGGTGATCTTATTGTTCATATTTCCATGTTCTAACCTACAAACGTTAATTTATTGTTAGATTTATCACGTTCTCGTAGGGTTAATTTTTTTACAAATTAGTAACTGATCGTCGGTCTTGCAAAAGAAAAACTCACTGAGGAAGCGTCAAATAGGTTCGTTAATCTAAACTATGTTGTTACTGCAGTTTCAGAAACTTGTGGATTTTGCCTTCGATACGATAATTGCGGTTGCATATATTGCTTGCTCCTTAGTTTCCTCGCTTACTAAGATTTCAAAAAAGTTTTGCTTTGATTTTTTCATAATTAGAATAAAGATAGTTATATGTCGAAAAAGAGTTGGGTATGAAGTATGTATCTGCATTTGTTTCCTATGGTTTATCTTTACATATCTTAATTAATTGAGTACATATCTATTCCATAATATGTGAGAATGGACCGGTTTCAACTTAGCTTCTTTCAAAAATTTGAAACTATTCAGGGTTATTATTGCTCATCCATCCTCATATGCGTGGAGAATTATGGTATGTTTATTCCATCCATACTTTTATACTTGGAACTTTACCAAACATGGTTCTCTTACTATGCTAATCACACATGATTTTCCAAGATCTACGACCATATCTTATTATTTATTTAGTTGTCTAAATATATTTACCAAAAAAGTCAGAGTGTATATATGAGATGGAAAGGAGTTTGTGTATTCGATCTCTCTACTTTATTTTTGTAACAAAGGCACACAATTCTCTCTAAAGAATGACCATATATTTTAGGCTTTCATGAGTTTTCTCTTGTGAAGTTACATGTTCTTGACACTATAGTTTTGCCTATTGCATGTCAATGTAGCTACTTACAACATCATAAACTTGTACGCATGAGAATTCCTTACGTTGCCATGTGGTAAAATCAATCTCCTACTCATTATATTTTTGCATGAGCCTACAAAATGAAAGCGTGTGTAATATTTTTGTATCTTTGTTCCTTCCGACACATATGTTCTAATTGGATTCCACTGGAAGAATCATGCACACAAATACTTTTTTTGTTCACTAATTATTGTCTCAAGTGACCAATGCATTACTGTATGTATGAAGGCCTTCTAAGCCTTAGCAACTAAACATGCTTTTGAGCTTGGATCGGCGCCGTTTTGATGGAGAACCATATCAGGATTCAAGGTTTAAGAAATTCCCAAATCATAAGTGAATGATGATGGCATACATGGTGAACAAGCGTTTCAACCATTTTACATGTTTCACATTTAAATTATGTTAATTCTAGACCTCTATTTGATGGGAATTTTCTTGAGAATAAAATGTATATATTTTTGACAAAGTACAAATGAAAATGTAAAAAATTAAAATGTAAATAAGAAAACTTGCGCGTATGCGCGGGTACTCACCTAGTATATATAAAGATAGTTTTTTCTCTTCTAATGAATTCACCCCATCAACCACATTTATGTAAAATCCTAATTTCATTTAATTTTTAGAATTCAAATTTAATACATGTGATTATAACATTATGAAAAAAATTTGAAAAGTCATTATAACATTATTTATATTCTAAATTAAACATGAAAGTTCAATAAAATAATAGCAAGTTTAACATTTTTAGTTATACTAATATATTTTACACTATTTTTAATTAGGTAAAGTTTTATCGCATATATTATAAAATATTAAACAATTCCTTAAAATAAAAATAAAAAAAATTAGATCTATTACTAAATCCATAAAACAAAATATAAGATCGTAAGTCTTACATAAAGAGAAATTATATTAAATTTGGGTATACTTAAGATATTTCTTGCAATTATACAGCAGTTAAGTGAAAAACAGAATAATATAAACTACTTTAAAAAAAAAATAGAGAAACAATAAAAAATCATAGTAATAGAATAACAACAAGGCGATTATTGCAATTATATATTAGAGAAACAATCAAAAGTCATAGTAATAGGATAACGAGAAGGTGATTATTGCAATTATATATAATTAAAGTGAAAAGAAGAATAAGAGAATGCATATCAAATGTTTGTGTGTGTGATGATTTTATTTTTAAACCAAAAAGGAATTTTAAATGTAACTTAAAAGAGGAGAAAACAAAAGTTCTAAACTATTAAGTAAATGATATAATATATAGCATGTTATGTAAGAACAATTAATATTTTAGAACCAATGCTATATAAGATTTCAAAGTTGATGTGTGACAAAACATATGCATTTTTTAACCTTCATGTGATGTAAGTACAATTACTATTTTAGAAAGAATGCGATATGAAATTTTACAATTGATCTGTGACAAAATAGATGCATTTTTAACCTTATAAAAAAAATTATATTCAACAAATATTTTTATATTATCAACGTTACTGATCAAAAGTCATAGTATAGGAATATATTGAAATAAAATAACAAAAAATTAAAAATAAGTAATAAAATTAAAATCGACAGTGTATTGTATTTAATGTAATACTAAAACAGTATGATAAATAGAGAATAAAACAATTAATGTCAAAATAATAGAATATTAGTACACTAAAATAACATAATTAGTGTCAAAAAAATAGTAAATATATTATAATTTATGTATGTAAACCAAATTTTAAACAATTAGAAATATTTTTAAATAGTAATCATCAATATTCAAGTGGTTTAGAATCACTTTATATTTTCATATTCATGCAGTATAGAAAAGAGAAAAAAACTAATTAATTTCAAAGCAATTGCTATAAATCAAACTATTTATTTCTAAATATATTAAAGAAGGTCTTGGGCTGAATGACTATTCTTTCATACTGCAGCTGAATGATGCGTGTGGGCTTCAAGAAGGTGTTGGGCTTTACCAAGTTTAGTCAACCCAAGTTAAGATGAAAAATAAACATAATTTGTTACAACATTAGCCTTCTTGAGACCATCTTCATTGCAACTATTTTCTTATTGTTTGATTCTTTAGAAACAATTTATTTAGCTTATCGACATTGTGATTGCAAATTTCATCGTGAATGTTGCAAGGAGAATTTTTTGGTGGTAACAATACTTTGTTATTTAGTTAGCTCATACGTTGATAGAGTCAACTATACTTGTATAAATACACACATGTACAGTGAAGATTAATACACACAAGATTTATTTTGTGCTTGTGTTTAATGAGTTTGTCGAGATTTACCCACAAACATTATAGGAATTCATTAAAATACTGTGTTCAATTCGATTAATCACAAATTATGAGAGTTTCATGTTACAAATTTGGAATTTTGGGTTTCGGAATAAAGATAATTAAAGACAATAATTTTAAAATGTGTTGTTTAACATATCAACCACTTGTGATAAATTAAAGACTATCACCACAGTCAATTGGTTACATAGTATACGTCCCGAAAATATAGGATGTAGAGGAACTATCACGCGCTAATTAACGTGTCGTTTGTTTCTTCTTAATCCCAGCTCCAATCTAATTACATTTTCTTTAGTCAACCAGACAAAGACCAAAGATTCCTTTTTAAAAAATACTGGAACATATGGAGAGTAAGAAAGTGATCTTCAGTTTTATCTTTGATTAGCTGATTACGAAATCATATTACATAACAATTGTAATTACCAGCTTCATAATGATATTTTACATCATCATCAGAATCCTATACAAGAGTTTCTAAATCAATGTTTTAGATTAACTGTAATTTTTTAACCATATAATACAAGCTTTTGTGATAATTGAAGAAGACTTGGAAGATTAACAACAAAACCATATATATAAACAAACTAAACAGCGCTTTTTTTTGTGTGTGTAGTACAGTACAATGTAAATACATTAGCGATAGCAAGTGGCATTGAACATCGACGTTATCAGCAAACCCGGAAAACTGTATACAAAATTCCAAAAACATTAAACACAACACGCAATTCAAACGTTAAAGCTTTAAACGGTAAGCAATCCTAAGCACCACGTGCCATTCCTCTTGCACGCTCCAAAAGACGTTTGCACTCGTCGGCGACTCTCGACAGCGAATTGTGCGCTGATCCACCATCCCCGCTCACCGACGTCTCCACCGTGTCCCTCAGCTTCTTCACCTTCTCTCTCATCTCGTAACCTTCTGCCTCCACCATAATCCTTCTAACCAACTTCTCGATCTCCTCCCTTGAAATCACTTCCTCCGATGGCAGTTTCTTAGATCGGATGGCGATTCCAAGCTCCTCGTTGAGCAACGTTGCATTCATCTTCTGCTCTGCGAAAAGCGGCCAAGCGATCATCGGAACACCGGTAACAACACTCTCGAGAATTGAATTCCAACCGCAGTGAGTTAGAAACCCACTAACGGCTTTGTGTGCTAGGATCTCGGCTTGCGGGGCCCACGAGGGGACCACGAGCCCTCTCTCGCTAGTCCGACTAATGAACCCTTTCGGTAGATAATCCGGTGTATCATCTCGTATCTCTCCGTTGTTAACCGAGACATACTCGCTGCACGCGGAACCATCTATTGGCGGTCGAACCACCCAGATGAACCGTTGCTGACTTAGCTCTAGCCCCCAAGCCAACTCGGTTAGCTGTTTAGCCGAGAGAGAGCCTCCGCTTCCGAATGATATGTAAATCACAGACTCGTATGGTTGTTTGTTTAACCAATCCAAAACTGGATGATTAGTTTTGGATGGATCAACCGGTCTGCACAAAGGACCAATTGGATAAACCGGTACGCGAGCGATCTGCCCCAAGAGCTTCGGGTCTTGAAGAGATTTCAACGTTTTGGGCTCCATATCATCCCATGTATTCACAATAATGCCATCAGCCGTCGGGAAAACTAACCCAAAAGGAACAAATGTCCGGTATATCTCGTCTGTTGGATCAAGAAATGTTTCAAGAGTATCCTCAAACCGAACCGGTTCACATCCCGGCAGAGCCAAGGGTTTCTTCTTCATAATGTGCTCTTCTTCGACGTCTTTTTCCAGCGTTGGGAAATACAAAGCCACCGCTATAAAACGCGCGTTTGAAGTCATGAAGATATAAGTTAACATGTTGAACTCACCACCGAGCCGTAACGCATCCAAGCCGAACAAATCTACGATCAAAGCCGTTGGTTTGTGCTGCATCTCCGCGATCTTTGATCGAAGGATTGGAATGGTCTCACGCATCATTATCAAGATCTTAATCGCAAAAAAGGTGGATGGGTCCACTAAACCGGAGATGTCCGGAGACGGTAGGCCGATGACGTCAACAAGGGTCGCGTCGCAGCCAGGTGAGTTGATGAATTGGGATTGTGCGGAGGCTGCATCGGCTTCAAGGACGAAGATTGTGACTCGGAAGCCGTGGGATCCAGCTAAGCGTTTTCCGAGCTCGATCACCGGGATGACATGGCCCATTCCCGGGCTAGCAAACATGGCCGCGTGAGGTTTTCTTATCTGCATAGCTTCCTCAATCAATGAATGTTGGCTTTTGTTGTTGTTGTGTGTGTTACTCTGTGATACTTGCAAGCGAGTGTAATAATATATAGACCAAAAAGTCTTCAAAACATTTGTAAATAGTCTAAAATAAGGTCTATATTTGTTTTGTTTTAATATAAGGTAACATTTAATATTTACCACTTATTTTTACATATACAAATAAGAAAATCCTATATATATATTAATAAGGCATTTTCAATGGAGAACTTTGGGGTGGGTGTCTAAACTTTTTTTTTATTAAATTTAATTTAATTAAATTAATTTTTAGACATTATGGGGTCTAAAGTCCAAAAAAGTGTTTTAATTTAGACACTTTTTGGACTTTAGACCCCAAAATGTCTAAAATTTAATTAATTTAATAATAAAAAAAGGTTTAGACACCTACCCCAAAGTTCTCCATTGAACATGGCCTAAAAGTTCAAAATTCTAGGTGTCACTCAAAGAGGCTTTTAGGAGATATTAAAACTTAAAAATCTTAAGTGTCATCCAAAGAGAGTTTTAGGGGACAATTATCATTCTATTAAAATTCAAAAAAAATTAAAATTAAAACTTATAAACAAGGCAACAAATAAAAATACATTCCTAAAATTTTGCATTCGCTTTCCTTAAAATTCCGAAAAATAGCATTTATATATAACTTTCCTAAAATCATAATGACTTTTAATATACACATCCTACGAAATCCACTAATTGTCTATAGAAGGTAACAAATATTGTGGTAATTAATTACATAAAATCTCTAAATTTCCTATTAATTCTAAAGGCATTAGAAGAAAAAAAAATATGATTTGTCGATCAAAGAGAAATAGATAATATCAGCAACTTTTTATTTGCTTTGCTTTTTGGTACTACTACAATTTTGTAATTGTAGGTTAAAAGATGAAAATCTCGGGTTAGATTGTGCAAACCAACTCAATAAACTTAAAATAAAATTATAATATTGATTATTTATTCATATTTTAGTCAAAATACATTTAAATGGTATTAACTCGAGTGTATATAAATGTTTTAAACATTACACACAAATCATAATACCAAATTAATTTAAACTAAATAAGTCGCATACCATATTTATTTAATATTTAACGATAGACTTTGAAATTTTTCCATAAAATTTTTTCTCAATTCATGTATTGGTTCCATATTTTATGCAAATCAAAATATAAAAAATAAATAATAAAATTTATAATCCAATATTTGATGCGGGTCCAAATCTAGTTTAATTTAAATATGTAGGTGTAGCAGTGAATCAGTGCAAATATATTTACATAGAGAAAGTAATTAACCACGTGAGCTGTCGCGTGAATGATCCAGTTTGTGTATATTGCATCGACCAAAAGATAAATACTTTCTAACTCAAAGGCCATAATACCCTAATCAGAGGCCATAATGCAGAATATATTGCGTATGTATGTATCTCATGCATATATAACATAGGTTTTTCTCTAACCAAGTTGCTGATATATAGCTAATAGCCTAGTAGCGTTTACCTTTCAATAATTGTGCTTTCTATGACTTCTCGTTTTGAGTCCCATTACGTAGGCGAAATTTAGATTCCAACGGATATATGTATGGACCATGGACCTGAACCCTCTAACTCTAAAAGTTCCTTATCACAGCAATTATTGTAACATTTTAACTTCCTCAAAATATAAAATATGCAATTACGAATATCATTTACAATTAATTTAGAATATTTATACAATTAATTAATACATGCAAATTATAATATAAAACTCAGTGGGAAATAATTTCTAAAGAATTTACACTCAAATGGGTTAGAACATGTTCATTAATTGGTGACATTTAAGATGAATATCTAAAGTGATTTTTAATTAAAATTATTTTAGACACTTTTGGGTTTAATGTTCTAAAAAGTGTATTATTTCCCACTTTTGGTTTCTTGCTTGTTGAAGTTTCGTTAAGCAATTAATGTTTTTTTTTTGTATTGGGGGCAATAAAAGCATAGGTCCCCGTTATATTTTAATATTGATCCACTATCCATTTTTTTTTTGTCGACGATCCACTATCCATTAATCAACCACTTGATATTTTTACATTGATACACCATTTATCTCCTCATTTAATATAATAATCCATCACTAATTTTGAGTTAACCTTCTTATTTTTTTTGTCAAGAGTTGACCTTCATTCTATTCATTATATATACATCATACAACAATTTAGTTTGCACTAGATGAGAGAGAAAAAACTACTTGAGTTTGGTTGGAAAAACAAATTGAGTTTACCCTGAGAAACTGTTTACATGTATTATTGTTACACACCCATATGTTTATTAATTCGAATTTACCTACGAAAGTATTAATTATAAAAAATATATATATATATTAGCATGCCGCGAGATAGAATTGAGTGATTAAAATTTTATTCTTCGTCATATCATAATTTCAGCGTGTCATGCTTCATGCACTTTATAAGTCGAATTATTCAACTTGAATTTATACGATGAAAGCTATTAGGTTTTTTTAAAATTTGTCGAACATTGACATCACGTCAACAAAGGGCATTTCTCTCACTAACATAAAACAAAATGAGCAGGGTCGTCTATTTATTTACAAGTGCAAGTAGTGCGGTTGAACAGAGCCCATAATTTAAAAGGGCCCAAAATTTTTTGTTTTATATAAGTATATGTTATTAAAAAAAATTGAGTTTGTTAACCATTAAAGATTTTTTTTTTGTTAAATTCATTTTATTTAGACAACCAAATAAAAAAGAACTAAATTAAGGATTACTTACCTTTGATATATATAATTAGCGTAGAAAAATGATGTAGAAATTAGTATCAATTGTTAATATTAAAGGAAAAGGGCTTTTGAATATTAATTAGGTAAAGGTTTTTTACTTGACTACATTTAGATATTTTTTATTAATTAGATCATCTTAAAGTACTTTCATGTTTTTATTTATTTACTTAGTGATATGTTATTTATGATATCTAATGTACAAAACATTATTTTTATTATATTTCCATGTAAATTTATTTTTCAAGTTACAAACTCAAAATAAAAAAGACTCGAAGGGATTCTTCTTTGATCGATAAGAAGAATGACTTGTTTAAATATAATTTTTTAGGTGTAATTGTATGAATGAAAAAATTTGAGTAGTAAATTTTTATTTGTTATGAAAAAAATAAGAAAAAAATATTTATGATTATGAACTATTCACTACAATAAGTAATTTTTTTTATAATTAACGTTTAAAAACTAATAATATTTAGGACCTAATTTTGATATTTGAACAGGTTCTATAAAATTTGAGACAACCCTGAAAATGAGACAAGCATTGAATTTCTTGCGAGGAGGTTTGCTTTCCTATTCCGAACTCTAATGAGCCAAAATTAAGCTAAAAAAAAGAATCACATGAGGCTTCCAGTTCGCTTAGCTCTATTGCAAAAACAGACCACTCAAATCTAGGACTCCTCCTTAAAGTCAAGATTATGTAGATATCCATGAAAACTATAAAATCTCCAAGAAGGGTAGGAACGCATGCACAACTTTTAAAAACTGCAATATTTTTTGAGTTATCCACCTCTCAACATTCTTGATAGTAGGGAATTGTTAGTCAAGTCGGTAGAGCTTTTCTTGCTACGTCTTACTCACATAGTATGTTTTAATAGCCATGAAGTTTTTTATGCGCACTTCTGAATTCCTGATATATATTCAAAGTATAAAGAATGTTTGAACAGGAATGAAGACAAAATAATCTATGTCAAAAAAGAAGGAAATGATGTTATAAAATGGGAAAAATATGTTTTCAGGCCACAAGAAAAATTGGCCTTCCGATACAAAATGTTGGACGTTTGAAGTTTTCACCCAAAAAAAAACTGAAAATAATTTAACAACACGTAAAGAGAGTAGTAATCTTAAACTCCGTCATAGATGAGGTATTTCGGGGATCAAACGAATAATTATCTCATCTGTCCTCTAGCATCATTAGACGTTCCCATCCTCATAATCAATCGAATAGTTACTATCAACATTGACTTATTTGGTTGAGAAATATTCAACATTTGATTTATTCAAACAAAATTATAAATATTGGACTGCGTGAACAATGTCGCATTTATAGCTAATCGTCATACAAGTTGAACATAGACAACTGGATGATATGAGCGCGAGTCAACTAATTAATAAGAACCCGAAAAATAACGATAAAGAGATCTTTTCCTCCGGAGTTACGTAATGTTCTCTATGACATCGAACTATATGTATATAGCATTTTAATCCACACGAAGCCAAAAGTTATTTGTTATCAGGAGAACGGCAAGTTTTGGACGAATTTAATCTGTATTCAAACTTTCAAGTAATTGATTAAATAGACCAAATCACAATACTAAATGCGTTTTACTCTTTTGGGCTATGACGATCGTGCTTGAGAATAATGTAAATTGTAATAGCTTTGAGACAGATTGCACCGAGCTAATAAAATTTACGTATGCACCGGAAAACTCGCCAGCATTCGCTATCCTTGCAAGGAGGCTTACCTTCGCTCTCTCACGTTGATCTCCCGGATTACAAATAAGAAGGGTGACCACTTAGCTCGTTCGGCTCGTTTTAGATCTATTCAATTCTCTTTTGAAAGTAACATGCCTCCACATTAGATAACTAGTCGTGAAAATTTTATTTAATTAAATGGTTGGTTGAAAAATAGAAAAATGTGTGTTACTCTTATCATTGTGCCCGTTAGAACAAAAAAGGTTGTGTGACCGGACCCATTTCTAGTTCAATTTCGTCATATTGTTGGGCGGCTTCAGCCCATTCTTGTCTACTATATAACATATTTGAGCCCACTGTAAATGAAAAAATTATATTTGGGAGTGGAATTTGCAACTAACTGTTGGTTTTCCTCCTAGTGGGGAAACCAATTTGGGTTTGGTTTAGGATGAACCAAACTTGGGCCTATTATAATCCAAGAGATTATTATTGGGTTTGTGATTATGAGGGAGTATATATATTGCTCTTAACCTAATATTGGTAAAAGAGAGAAACTAAGAAAAGAGAGACAATTTTCGGAGACAAGAAGGAGAAAAACAGTTTTGTCACGGTTTGTTCAAGAGAACGTTTGGAGGCTTAACCCTGCTCCGATTTGGCTGAAATTTTGTTCGTAGCTTCGTGACTCAGTGGACTTGATATTCAACTGTGGAGATTCTATTTCAACGGTTGGTTCGTCGCAGATCTGAGTTTTAGCTTGGCAGTTCGTGTCTGTTGCGAGTGCAGATATCAGACTGTGTTGTCTTGAGTGTTTGGAAGATCCGACGGTGAATTCTTCTTGGATTGAGCTGAAATTTTGCAAAGGTATTCCTGACTTGTTTATATATGATTTGTACGGTGGAGATCTTATTTGGAGACCCGAATCTTAGTGTATTTATGGTCGTTTGGGACTGCTTGTTTCTAGGCTTTTGTATTGTTCTCTTGTTGTTGGAGATTGCTCTTTGGAGCCTTAGTCTCTGGATATGATCTTTTAAAACAGGGAGGACGTGGTTGTAACTCAAATTTGATATATTGAAATTTTGAGTTGCCTACGGTCCCGTGGTTTTTACTCCTCGCATTGAGGAGGTTTCCCACGTAAAATAATTTGTTGTCTCATTTACTTTACTGCTTTGATTTGCTGCTGCCATATTCTATATTTTTCTCACTGGTTCACATAAGTATGAAGAACTTTATTCCGCTGCGCCATTGGTGCTTATTGTTTTTCCCCAACAGAGTGGTATCAGAGCTTTGTGGTTAGATAACTTTGGGTTATTGGTTGTTGCTTTTGTGAGCGATGGAAAATATGGGCAAGATGATTAGTTTGGATGGTTCTAATTATCATGTCTGGAAAGGCAAGATGGAAGAACTTATGCAGATGCTCCCGCACATGATGATGGTATTGGTGATCATGGTGACGATCATGGTGAGACACCAACTACTGAGAACCCGCATATTGTTAGAAGATCATAGAGAGGTCTAAAACCGTCGACAAGGTATGATCCTAGTGAGTATGTGTTACTTACTAATGGGGGAGAGCCTGAAAGCTTTGGTGAAGCTTTGGAGTGTGAACACAAGGATAAATGGCTAGGTGCCATGGGAGATGAGATGGAGTCGTTTGATGAGAATGACACATTTGAGCTGGTGAAGTTACCTAAAGGTAAAAGGCGTTGCTTAATAAATGGGTGTACATGATTAAGCATGAAGAGTCCAGTTTGGAACCTCGATACAAGGCTAGGTTGGTTGTGAAAGGATTCAACCAGAAGAAGGGAATTGATTATGATGAAATCTTTTCTCCTGTTGTGAAGATGTCATCCATTCGGGTTGTACTTAGATTGGCAGCGAGTCTTGATCTAGAAGTAGAGCAAATGGATGTAAAAACGGCTTTCCTTCATGGTGATGGAGGAAGAGATTTACATGGTACAACCAGAAGGCTTTGAGAAAAAGGATAAAGAGGATTTAGTTTGCCGCTTGATGAAAAGCCTTTATGGATTAAAGCAGGCACCGAGACAGTGGTATAAGAAGTTTAAGTTAGTTATGGGGGAGCATGGTTACAAAGAGACTACTTCTGATCATTGTGTGTTTGTGCAATATTTTGGTGATGATGATTTTATCATCCTGTTGCTGTATGTTGATTGTAGGCAAGAACTTGAGCATAATTGATGAGTTGAAGAAGCAACTTAGCAAGTCCTTTGCCTTGAAAGATTTGGGTCCAGCGAAGTAGATTCTTGGTATGAGAATTGTTAGAGATAGAGGTGAGAAGCTGATTCACTTGTCTCAGGAGAAGTATATTGAGAAGGTACTTCCGAGGTTTCACATGGACAAGTCTAAAGTTGTAAGCACTTCTCTTGCTACACACTTTAGATTAAGCAGTCAACAGAGTCCGAAGACAGATTTGGAGAAGGAAGATATGGCAAGGGTTCCTAATGCTTCTGCAGTTGGTAGCTTGATGTATGTTATGGTTTGTATAAGATCTGATATAGCTTTTTCTGTTGGTTCAGTTAGTCGTTTTCTTTCTAATCCAGGAAGAGAACAATGGAATGTTGTGAAGTGGATTTTGAGGTATCTCCGAGGAACTTCTAGTTTGACGATTACATTTTGACGAGATAAGCCATTGCATGTTAGTTATACAGATGCTGATATATCTGAGGATATTGATTCAAGGAAGTCTACTTCGGGTTACTTGGTAACATTTGTAGGGGGAGCTGTAGCGTGGCTGTCAATGTAACAAAAGTGTGTTGCACTTTCTACCACTGAAGTTGAGTTCATAGCCGCAACGGAAGCGTGTAGAATTTTCTTGATTATATTGGTTTCAAGCAAGATAAGTATGAGTTTCTTTGTGATAATCAAAGCGCAATTCATCTCGAAAAGAACTCTATATTTCATTCGCGTTCTAAGCACATTGATAGGAGGTATCATTGGATACGAGATATGATTGCTTCTAAGGAAGTGGAACTTTCAATAGTTCATACCGATGATAATGGAGTTGATATGATGACGAAGTCATTACCGAGGGGGACTCTTGGAGTTTGTCGAGAGATAGCCGGAATGGTTGATTCCTCCACCTAGTCAGAGGGGGAGTTTGTTGGTTTTCCTCCTAGAGGGGAAATCAATTTGGGTTTGGTTTAGAATGAGCCAAACTTGGACCTATTATAATCCAACAGATTATTATTGGGCTTGTGATTATTAGGGAGTATATATATTGCTCTTAACCTAATACTGGTAAAAGAGAGAAACTAAGAAAAGAGAGATAATTTTCGGAGGCAAGAAGGAGAAAAACGTGCTCCGATTTGGCTGAAATTTTGTTGGTAGCTTCTTGACTCAGTGGTTTTGATATTCAAAGGTGGAGATTCTATTTCAACGGTTGGTTCGTCGCAGATCTGAGTTTTAGTGTGGTTGTTCGTGTCTGTTGCGAGTGCAGATTTTAGACTGTGTTGCCTTAAGTGTTTTGAAGATCTGACGGTGAATTCTTCTTGGATTGAGCTGAAATTTTGCAAAGGTATTCCTGACTTGTTTATCTATGATTTGTACGGTGGGCATCTGATTTGGAGACCGGAATCTTAGTGTATTTAGGGTCGTTTGGGACTACTTGTTTCTAGGCTCTTGTATTGTTTTCCTGTGGTGTTTCTTGTTGTTGGAGATTTCTCTTTGGAGCCTTAGTCTCTGGATCTGTTCTTTTAGAACAGGGAGGGCGTGGTTGTAACTTAAATTTGATACAGTGAAATTTTAAGTGGACTACGGTACCATGGTTTTTACTCCTCGTATGCCATATTCTATATTTTTCTCACTGGTTCACATAAGTGTGAAGAAGTTTATTCCGCTGCGCCATTTGTGCTTATTGTTTTTCCCCAACACTAACTACAAGTCGTGAGAAACTCATTTTTATACATGCATTTAGGTAGATGAAAAGTTTATTACCTCTTCATGCAAAATTGAATTACTTTTTATAAAAGGTATGTTGTACATATAAGATTACATGATTGATTGTTAAGCCTCCTTCGAAACGGGTCATTCAAAATGTAACTCTTTTTTTTAGTGGAGGATACTCGTATATAAAGGAAAATATCTTATTTTCCCTCTTTTCTCTCCTACGATTCTAGTTCTCAAATTATTGTTCATATTTTGCAATATAATAGCTTTAGCCCATATTGGGTCTGACCCATTAAACAATATTTTGCAATATAATAGCTTTAGCCCATAATGGGTCTGACCCATTAAACAATATAATAGCTTTAGCCCATATTGTTATAAGCTCATTTTGTATATGGGTTTAATATCATTATGGGTTTAGTTTTAGACCGGGCATTTGAAAGCTTTCTTACGATTTCGTCATGTCTTTGCAGAATCGTTCTTGTCGTTACATCGATCTCATATGATGCCGAGGTAAAAGTTGTCGAAGTTTGAGATCGATGTGATGGACTATGAAGGGCGTGGACGTCTTGTCATCGAACTCGACAAGTTTCAGTTATTCCATGTTGAGCAGTGCTACCATGTTTTCTTGGACTTATTTCATTCTATTAAAAATAAGCTTAGTGGAATGATGAGACTCTTAGGCTTTTCTTTATTGAGCTTTGAGGCTTGTTAGAGAAATATCTTGAATTTTTCCTTAAAACCTAGGGATTTTAGGAAATCTTCCAGGTATAAATAGCCCCTTTTTTTCTTTCTTTTTGTTACCCAACCTCTTTTCCCTGAAGTAAAAACGTAAAAAACAAAATTTTCTTTTTCGTTGTGTCGAGATGTATTATTATTTTTTTTTCTTCTTCTCTGATCTGCTATGTCCCCGCCATTGTCACGCCGTCACCGGAGCTCGATCGAGATCGGCCGCTGCTCTAGCTATCGTTGAGATCTGGGATCCATCCCTGTCTCTGCCGTAGAGCTTGTCGTCACGCCGTCGCCGGAACTTGATCGAGATCGGGATCAAGATTTACTTGAACGTCGATTAAGCCAAAAATTGTCGTCATCTACGTTTGTGTCGCAGCGCCGTCGGGGTATCCCTGTCAAGATCTTCTGAATCAACCAACACTTTTTCTTTAATTAATAGCCCGAATTAATATTTCCATAAATATTAACCCTCTACAACTATTTTAACAATTGCGGAATTCTCATGAAAATAATCCAATAAAATATAAAAATCAAATATCAAATTCAACAAATCAATTTCCAATACTGAAACAGAAAAATGCTAGCAACCTAAATACCAAGTTCACTAGACATGAACAACTAACTAACAACCCTAATCATCCTCTCCAACTAGGTTTGATTCCGCGATCACACATTTCTTTTACCTGCAACACATGGGAAAAAGAGTTACGTAAGTATTTCATAAATACTTAGTGAGTTGGTCATACCATCAACATGCGTAACAAGCAGGCTCATGCAACATAAAAAATAACAATATAATTATTACAATCCAACAAATACAACACATTGTATTTTAAAACATTTTTGAATCTAAAACTGGTCATGTCGAGCGACACCAGCAAGGTGTAGAGTGACACGACTCTAGTGCTCGTGTCGAGTGACACCGTCCTGGTGTCGATCGACACGCCTCTGTATTCATCAAAAATGAGTTTCTCCTCTCTAAACCCGATTTCGACGAATACGAGTCACAAACCTGCACACGATCAACACGATAATAATCCACAATCACACAGCAATGATATCCATCCATTTCACACGAAAATCAATCGCGAAACATCATAAAATCATCAAACAATCCGTCATCGTCTAGAAACCTATGGTCGCGAACTCACCTCAGTTTTAGGAATGAAAGGATTACGGATTATGACGAAAAGGAAAACCAACCAGACTCTTTTAGCACTCGGGAACACGGCAACACAGTAAGGAATGACTCTAGAATACTAAGCGAAAAGCTCCGGATTGATTTCTTTGCAACAATCAATCACAAAACCACGAACACATGATTCTCTCACAGAATTCTCTTCTAGACTTTTCTATCTTGACGGCTGAGGATAACATGTAATCCCTAGACGTTTATATAACATTAACCGGCCCTAAACCGTGATTAAAAATCAAAGCCGTTCTGATTTCTGCAACCCGTGTCGAGCGACACCATCATTGTGTCGATCGACACTCAATAAACCGTCGGGTCGATCAACACACACCTGGTGTCGCTCGACACGAAGACCAAAAACTCTCAATTTGGTTTCGCGGATGTTACAATTCTCCCCCACTAATCTGGATTCGACCTCGAATCCCATAAAACACGTTTACCAAAGACAAAAAACTTGACCTCACTTGGTGGCGCAGCGTAAGTAACAAGGTTGTAGCTCGATCAAGGGATTGAAGTAATCCTCTTGAGACCTACTCGCTCAACTAAGAGATTCGGTTAATCTCTTAGGACCGACTTCTTGGTTTGATGACACGAATCGAATCAAAGCAAGGAAGAAGAGAAATTCTCTTAATATTAATTATCAAAAAGCTGCATCTTACATAGAATAGTCGAAGCCTTATATAGGCAAGAGATTCTCAAAGAAAAAAAGGAAAACAACGATAAAAGGAAAAGAGTAACAACTCGACATTATCTTAAAAATAGAAAAGTCCAAATAAAAGGAAAAACGGTTAAGGTTGTTGAAGCGGTGCTGCATCAGGTCCCTCCGGGTTGGAAAGATTCGTCCGCGAATCTGGCACGGGATCAGCAGCAAGAAAACGAGAGAGGTATTTGACGTTAAAAACGTCAGAAGTGTTGACATCAGGAGGAAGGCGAAGCCGATAGGCATTGTCATTTATCCTCTCAAGAACTTCAAGGGGACCTATCTTCTTTGCTTTCAATTTGTTGTAAGCTCGAGCTGGCATGCGATCTTTGGTTACCACGGCCCAAACAAGATCCCCAACTTCAAAAACAAGACGTCGTCGCTTCGCGTCAGCCGCAATTTTGTATTTCTGAGTCGATGTCTCCAAGTTACTACGAGTAAGCTCGTGAATGTGTTGAATGTCTTCCACCAAATCAGCAGCGACACCATGTGAACGAGTACGATCCGGCAAAGAGGACAGATCAATAGGGGCACGAGGAGAGAGACCATAAATGACCTGAAACGGGCTAAAACCAGAACTGCGATTCACCGCATGGTTGTGAGCAAATTCAGCCTGTGGTAAATAAGAGTCCCATGTTGTAATTTTCTCGCCCACCAAACAACGAAGAAGATTTCCAAGGGAACGATTGACAACCTCCGTTTGACCATCGGTTTGAGGATGATAAGCGGAACTCATATCAAGACTTGTATTTAATAGCTTCCACAAAGTTCGCCAAAAATGACCAAGAAAACGGGAATCCCGATCAGAAATAATTGATGACGGCAGACCATGTAAACGATATATTTCCCGGAAGAAGAGGGTAGCCACTTGAACTGCATCTGTAGTACGCTTACACGGAATGAAATGCACCATCTTCGAAAAACGATCGACCACAACAAAGATCGAATCGAAGCCTCTTTGAGTTCTTGGAAGACCCATCACAAAATCCATACTGATATCTGTCCAAGGTTGTGTTGGAATAGGTAGTGGCAAGTACAAACCTGCATTAGATGCATGACCCTTTGATTTCTGGCAAGTGACGCATCTTTCAACAAACCGTTCAACGTCACGTCGTAAGGAGGGCCAAAAATAAGAAGACGAGACCAATTGAAGTGTGCGGTCACGACCAACATGTCCCTCCAGGTGGAGCTCTGAAATTAATTGAAGCCGAAGACTACAATCTGGTATGCATAAGCGTGAATCTCGAAACGAAAAGCTCTCATGAATCGTATAATCCAAATTTCGACCAGCACCAGTATCCTCCAAGATACGACCAAAGAAAGGGTCTGTAGGGTATAGATCCGCAAACATGCTTAAGCCTGGAACGGAAACACGCAAGACGGCTAAGACAGAGTGACGACGACTCAACGCATCAGCCACACGGTTAGAGACGCCAGATGTGTGTTTAATCACAAAGGTAAACTGTTGCAAATATGAAACCCAAGAAGCATGGCGCGAGGACAGTTTCTCTTGGCTGGTTAAGTGCTTAAGTGCGTCATGGTCAGTATAGAGGACGAATTCCTTGTGAAATAGGTAATGGCGCCAATGCTTAACAGCCTGAACGATTGCATAGAACTCGATATCATAAGTGCTATAACGAAAGCGAGCACCTGCCAACTTCTCACTAAAGAAGGCAATGGGACGTTGACGTTGACTTAAGACTGCACCAATGCCTGTTTTAGAAGCGTCGGAATGCAGTTCAAAGACGAGAGAAAAATCAGGTAAGGCCAAAATCGGAGCTGAGATAAGCTTATGTTTAATGATCTCAAACGCCGTCGTTGCTGCAAGTGTCCACACGAACGTACCCTCTCGCATACAATCCCTTATAGGAGCCATAAGACTGCTAAATTGCGGAATAAAACGTCGGTAAAAAGATGCGAGTCCGTGAAAGCTGCGAGTTTCTGTCAACGTCTTAGGAAGTGGCCAAGAGCTTATTGCCGAAACTTTGCTTGGATCAACGGCAAGACCATGAGCTGAAACAATATAACCCAAAAAATGTACCTGTTCGGAACCGAACTCACATTTTTTTAGAGTGGCGTAAAGCTTACTTTTGCGTAAAACAAGCAAGACTTCTCGTAAGTGTTGGACGTGATCATCCCAAGTCAAGCTGAAGATGAGAATATCATCGAAGTAAACGACGACAAATTTACCAATAAAGGGACGGAGAGCTTGATTCATAACACGCATAAACGTACTAGGAGCGTTCGAGAGGCCAAAAGGCATCACCAACCATTCAAATAACCCTTCGCGAGTCTTGAAAGCAGTTTTCCACTCATCTCCGGGGCGAATGCGAATTTGATGATAGCCACTCTTCAAGTCAAGCTTTGAAAACACTGTAGCGGCACCAATTTGATCCAAAAGATCATCGAGACGAGGGATAGGGAAGCGATAACGGACTGTTATCTTATTGATCGCACGACTATTCACACACATACGCCAAGAACCGTCTTTTTTTGGAATAAGTAAGGCCGGGACATCGCAAGGGCTTAAACTCTCACGCAAGAAACCTTTGGCGACTAGATATTCAACCTGTCTGCGTAACTCTTCATGTTCGCTGGGGCTCATGGGGTAGTGTGAACGATTGGGAAGGGAAGCATCTGGAATTAAATCAATGTGATGTTGAATATCACGCAATGGTGGCAAACCGGGAGGGAGATCACTTGGAAAGACATCGGTGAATTCCTGTAACAATGGTTAGATCCGAGGAGAAAGAGCTTTGTCTGATGGAGAAGACGCGGCTGTAGCAAGTATAAGAATTACCAGTCCAGCATCACGCATCTCTGTCTCAAACGGGGCACGTTGCAGCAATAAAATCGGACTGGGAGGAGGAGTCGGTAGTGCTGGAAGGGAGGGCAGAGATGGTTTCAAGGTGAACGTTTTGTTATTAAAACGAAACGTGTATGTATTGAGAAAACCATCATGAGTAACACGGCGATCGAACTCCCATGGGCGACCGAGCAATAGGTGACAAGCGTCCATCGGGGCAACATCACATAACAGTTGATCCTTATAAGTGTTGCCAATAGAAAATTCCACTAAGGTGCGGTGGGAAATAGAAACGTCATTGCCATGTTGAATCCAACCCAGCTTGTAAGGACTCGGATGTGGTTGAATAGGCAAATTCAATTTAGACACCACCTCTTCGGCTATGACATTCTCACAACTTCCCGAATCAATAATAAGGTTACAAACTCGGCCAGTGATCGTACATTGAGAGTGAAAGAGTTTGTTTCGCTGTGAAGGTTCCTCACTAATGCGCGGAGCTAACACATGTACGTCTAACGACCAGAAGGTGACCCACATCGGCGTTTAATTCCTCTGTTTCGTCCACAACTTCTTCATCATAAATGACCTCCACATCGCGACCTGTATCATCGAGAAGTAGACCAAGGCGGTTACGGGTTGGGCAGGAGGATTGACGATGTCCAGGTTCGCCACAATTGAAGCAACGTAGTGTACTTGGTCGTGTAACACGAGGATTATCAGGAGCCGGCACACTCTGTTCAGGTTTTGGCATCAAGATAGTCGGGGACGAACCAACTGTGTTTGGTGACGGAGAAGGACGAGCTGATCGAGATGAACTCCACGCTGAAAAGTTACCTTTTGTCTGAGCTTCAATGGTCAAAGCTTGTTGATGTGCTTCAGAGACGGACAACGGATGGAACAAATTCAATGTGTGCTGAATCTGTTGTCGTAACCCACCGACAAACATGCTACGAGTTGCTGTTCGGAGTCTCGAATATCAATGCGAGTCAATAACTGAAAAAATTCCGTAGAATACTCTTCCACGGTGCGAGTACCCTGTCTCAAATTTTGCAAACGTTGAAACATCATATGATCATAATTGAATGGGAGGAACGTTTTGCGCAAGTGTTTCTTCAATTTATCCCAAGACAGAATCTTGGCTTTTCCGGTGCGAGCTCGAGTCGTCTTTAATTGAGTCCACCAAGCAGCGGCTCTGTTTCAAAAACGCATAGCAATGACTGGAACACAATGATCTAAAGGAACACGCTTGAATTCAAGGACCTCTTCGACGGTTACAATCCAATCGAGAAGCTCCTCTGCTGCTGAACCACCATGGAACTCAGGAATTTCATACTTGAATCCTTGTTCCCATCGTTCATCAAATCTGGGGAGGCCTTCCGGGTGTTGAATCTGACCGGCAAACGGATTGTCCACGCTGTTGTGATCATCGTCATGCTCATCATCGTTATCATTGGCAGCGTTATGCTGAAGAGGGTTGTGTTGAACAACAATTGCTTGCATAGCCACCGTGAGTTGTTGTATCTGTTCTTGAAGACGAGTAAGAGTTTGACGCGTGAGCTCGGCTTTTGTTGGTGGTGCACCGCGGCGAGGTCTGCCCATGTAAGGGAATTGTTTTGCTCTGATACCAACCTGGCGCAGCGTAAGTAACAAGGTTGTAGCTCGATCAAGGGATTGAAGTAATCCTCTTGAGACCTACTCACTCAACTAAGAGATTCGGTTAATCTCTTAGGACCGACTTCTTGGTTTGATGACACGAATCGAATCAAAGCAAGGAAGAAGAGAAATTCTCTTAATATTAATTATCAAAAAGCTGCATCTTACATAGAATAGTCGAAGCCTTATATAGGCAAGAGATTCTCAAAGAAAAAAAGGAAAACAACGATAAAAGGAAAAGAGTAACAACTCGACATTATCTTAAAAATAGAAAAGTCCAAATAAAAGGAAAAACGGTTAAGGTTGTTGAAGCGGTACTGCATCACTTGGCCTAAAATTTACTAGAGATCTTCACCCCATCCCTGAACTCGTATCCAGTGTTGGGAATGTCCTGAAATCACACTTGTATTCACTCTAGTGGTAGTTGTATTGTCGAGATCAGACATTCATATGATACTAGGTGGTCATTATGTTTTGCTAGAAGCCGCTGATGATCTATGAGTTATGAACTCATTACTAGTATTATATGATCCTACAGGGTCACACACCTAAGCAAGCTGGATGAGCTTTATGTGGGAATGATCATTAAGAGTAATGATCTAGGTAATGTGTATAAGATACACATTATATACGAGTTTAGAGGGTGTGTCGATCGACACAAAGAGTTGTGTCGATCGACACGAAGGCAGAACCGAAATAGTGATTTCGGTTTAATGACACAATTGATTCTGGTTCGGTTCAGAATTAATAGGGTTTTCTCAAGGGCCTATATATAGGATAATAGGCACGACCTTGAGACGGAATCTTGTTAGTCGCAGCCACCTCTTTAGAACTCGGTGATTCCCCAGGAGATCCGATTAACGGTACTAGCATCCCGGCGGATTCCAGTTTGTGTGCGTGTGGACTAACGGTAGAGGCGCAACACTTGGGGCGCTATAGATCTCGAATCCCTGATTCAATTTCGCTGCATAAACTCCAGGTATATTCGAGATCCGTTCTTGTAAGATTCATAGTTTGCAAACCCTAGATCCTAGGTCAATCGGAATTCTGTTAGGTTGATTAATAGAGATTAATCCGGTAAATCCTGTGTGAATTCCTACATCCAGTCCTATGCTTATACACACGTTTCCTGACATTAACTACTCTTAACTCATTATCACACTACCTTGCTCTCAGGACGCATCCTTTAGCAACCAACATACCATCCACTCATGGTATACAGGGAACCACATATCCCTCTAGGCTTATACTGAGACCCACCCGTCTCAAATAAGCCTCTGTAGAACCACTCTCTCCAAAAGAAATGCAGAAAAAACACATTCCCCTCAAGAGACCCACCCGTCTCTTGATACTTTACTGAGACCCACGCGTTACAGATACATAAGCATCTCACCATACTACACCGAGAACCAACCATCATCGATAAGTATAACCTCAATACTACAGCGAGACCGACCCATGCGTCTCCCCAAAATGGTGATGAGTTATTCGGGAATGCTACCGTCCCTAGAGTAATTAATTCTAAACGTCTACAAACATCTATCACTAGATCTGCCCCACAAGGCTAAACTCGATATTCCCCACTCGAAATATCATCCAAAACACGACCCATACTTGTTAACCAACAACAACGCTTATAAGAATCAAACATCTTATAATAAAGAAGAAAATAAATAAGGAACTTCGTCTTATAAATTTCCAAAAATGTATATCGTTACAACGAAACGAAAAATACATGAAACAAACCACAATAGCAACATACTAAACAAAAACTGGAACCATAAAGATAAACATAAGCTCAAGCTGCGACCTACTTGTTGAACCACTTCCTGAACTTCAACTTGATCTTTGCCTCTATCTCCCAAGTCTCATCCTCTGTACCGCTACAGTCCCACAAGACTCTCAGCAACGGTATCCTCTTCTGACGTAGCACCTTTTCTCTCCTCCCGAAAATCTTCACAGGAACTGCCGAAACTGTCAAATCAGGCTGATGATCCTCCGGAATCTTAGCCACCAACTCCTCCGACTCATGTAGGCACTTCCTCAACATCAACATATGGAAAACCTTATGAAATGCCTTCATGATCAGAGGTAACTCTAACTGGTACACCACCGGTCCAACTCGCTTCACTACCGAGAACGGACCCATAAACCACAGACTCAGCTTGTTCTCTGCTATGGATCTGTTAGGACCCCTCAACATAGCCATTTTGAGATACACACGATCTCCAACTGCAAACTCAAGGTCCCTCCGCCGCTTATCGGCATAACTCCTATGTTAATCATGAGCCTCCTTCATGTTCAGCTTTAAAACACGGATCTTCTCCGTCGTTTCCTCTCCCCCACTTGGGTCCAGCATAGCGGTGTCCTACACGGTCTCGTAAGGAGCCATCCCAATACTCGCCTGAAAACTGTTGTTATAAGCAAACTCTGCCAGGCATAGATGATTAGCCCAGTGACCACCCCAATCCAGAACACACATTAGCAGCAAATCCTCTAAGGTCTGAATAGTCCTCTCTGACTGCCCATGAGTCTGCGGATGATATGCCATACTCATATGAACCTTAATGCCCATCTCTGTCTGAAAAGCTCTCTAAAACTCAGACGCAAACTTAAGTTCCTGGTCTGACACAATATTGGCTGGCACTCCATGCAGCCTTACAATCTCTCTCACAAATTTCTTTACCAAAACCACAGCTCCATCGGTCTTTTTAATAGCCAGAAAATGTGCAGACTTAGTCAGACTATCCACAATCACCCAAATAGCATCATAAGTCCTCGAGTTAGGCAATCTTACCACGAAATCTATCGTGATCATATCCCACTTCCACTCCGAAATGGGTAAACTCTGCAATAACATGCTTAGAACCCGATGCTCAACCTTAACCAACGAACACTTGTCGCACTTCGTGAACCCATCAGCCACATCTCTCTTCATCCCGACCCAGTGATAATGCCGCTTAAGATCGTGATACATCTTAGTCGCTCCCGGAGGAATCGAGAACTTGCTCGCATGAGCCTCACTCAAAATCTCCTACCGTAAAACCTTGTCTTTATGCACACAAATTCACCCACGAACCAGAATAGTCCCGTTCAAAGAGACCTGATACTCAGACCCAACGGCCCTCGACGCCTCAACCAATACCTAATCACTTCCCTGGGCTACTCGAATCCTGCTCAGAAGATCTGCCAGATCAACCGCTTCTAATCCCAAAGGCTCTAGCAAAATAGCACACAAACGCAAAATGCTAATCTCGTCCACTAAGGCCTCAACCTCCTGCTCCCGAATCGATTCAACTCTCCTCCGACTCAGAGCATCTTCCACCTGGTTGGTCTTTCCCGAATGGTAAATAATCTCTAGATCATAATCTGCCAGCAACTCAACCCAGTGCCTCTGTCTCATATTCAGCAACGGCTGAGTAAATATATGCTGCAAATTCTTGTGATCCGTATAAATCTACACCTTCCCGCCATAAAGGTAGGATCTCTAAATCTTCAGAGCGAAAACCACCGCTCCCAACTCAAGATCATGCTTAGGGCAATTACGGTCACTACCCTGCAACTGCCTCAAAACATACGCAATGACCCTGCCATCCTGCATCAGGACACAACCTAAACCAACTTCTCAAGCATCGGTGTACACTTTATAAGGCTTCCCCGGCTCGGGTAATACCAACACTGGAATAAACCAAAATGTCATAAATAAAGATGATAACGAACACGTCCAGATACTCCTTGAACACGTCGTTCATTATTCTCATACAAGCCGCCGGCGCATTCGTCAAACCAAAACGCATGACTACAAACTCTAAATGTCCGTATCTTGTCTTGAACGCTGTCTTACTGACATCTGCCTCATCTATTGGGATTTGATGATAACCCGACGCCATGTCTATCTTGGAGAACCAAGTAGCACCCCTCAGCTGATCCAATAACTCATCAATCCTTGGGAGAGGGTACTTGTTCTTCACAGAAACTCGGTTCAGGCCTCGGTAATTGATACATAATCGACAACTGCCATCCTTCTTCTTAACAAATAAAACTGGCGCTCCCCACGGGGAAATAATAGGTCGCACAAAACCCTTACTCACCAAGTCCTCCAACTGCTTCTTCATCTCTGCTAACTCTGCTGAAGCTATCCTGTAAGGAGCCTTAGAAATCGGAGCTGTCCCAGGCTCTAACTCAATCGTGCAAGGATCGGACCAAAATAGCGGTAATTCCTGCAATGACTGAAATACATCCACAAAATCCTGAACAACTCGGATCTCCCCGATAGCAACCTCACCACTAGATTTCGGCATAAAAATAGTCGCCAGATACGCCTTGTAACCCCGCGCTATCATCTGCTCAGCCTAAATAGTTGAGATCACAAGACTCCCGGAAGTAGGTCTCACTTCCTGAAACACTAACTTCCCTGCGTTGTGCTTAAAAACAACTTTGCACCGAAAATAGTCTAGATGGACTCTGTAATATGGTAGCCAATCCATCCCCTGTGTCACATTGTACAACTCCACCGGACTAATCACTAAATCTGCTTGCATCGACTCCCCAGCAATCTGAATATCTACTGCTCTAGCCTGACCAGAAGTAACCAAGCTTGAAAGCTCACCCGCACTTCTCTGGATGCCACTACTCTCGGCATGCTCTGGAGTAATATAGCAGTTCGATGCTCCAGAACTAAAAAGAACGTGGGACTCGAAACCTCCCACTAATAAGGTTCTTACACAATTCACATGCACTGAGAACCTTAATAAAACTATCACATGCAAAATAAAAGAACACAACAACAATTCAACCACAAAAGAATTTACGAACTTCGAGTCTAAGATTTTACCTGTGATCTGCGCGCCGCCCTGCTGCCCCACCTCTGCTGGTGCATAAACTCGCGGTGCAGGTCCAATATGACCCAAAGGCTGTACTGTAACTAACTGAGCCATAGGCTGCGTTACCACTGGCTGAACCGCTGCCATCTGCTGTAGCTTGGGACACATCGGCTTGATATGCCCTGGCTCTCTACAATGAAAACACACCTTAGCATCTCGAGATGCCTCCCTCTTGGGATAGCTCACCACTCTATACTCAGTGCCCCCGCAACCATAGCAACTACGACCACTCTGGCCGCCTCCTGAAACCTCATCAAATCTCCTCTTCTAACCCTGCGCAGGCTTGCCGTTGCCAGAACCAGAACTCCGAAAATGCTGCTGCTGCTGCTGTCTCCTCGGCTGAACAATAGGAGCAGCCACTGGTGGAACAACCACAGATGGAGCAACCACAAGACCAGTCTACTCACGCTGATCATCCTCAATAGAAGCCGCAAGCTCCACCAACTCCGCCCTCGAGGCATAAATAGAACTGCGGCGCTGCGTCCTAATGCTCGGACAGAGCCCCTACAAGAACCTCTGCGTAAGGGTCCGCTCATCCTCCATGCTACGGCCAGCATAGATAACTAGTCTATTGAACTCGACATCGTACTCTTGCACACTACTCTCTCTCTGAGTCAGCTCCATAAACCTCGTCTAAAGACGATCCCTTGCCTCCCAAGAACTCGCCACAGGTCAAAACAGCTCCCCTGGTCTCAATCGATCTCCACTACAAATGAGCGTGCTCACTAAGATAGTAAACGGCCAACTCCACATGATACTCTACAGGACATCGAATCAATCGAAAGTTGTGCTCTACTCTCAAGCTCCACTCCTCGGCCCCCTCTGGCCCAACTCTGCCCGAAAAGAAAGGCGTACTAATCTTCTGCATCTGTCCCATCATCACAAGATAGGGAGAATGCTCAGCAACTGCAGCCCTCGGCTGCTTAACCACTATAACCCTCGGTTGCGCCTCAACCACCGGAGGCCCTACTAGAGCCGGTGCCAGAACTGCCGCTGGAAACTGCTCCAATAACTGCGTCAGTAACCCCACAATGATATCACCCTACTGGACGACTATACCACTGGTCCACGACCACGTCCTCGACCTCTACCAAGGCCTCTAGCTCTGCCACGACCTCTCGCTCCAGTATCCATCTGTCTGCACTCATACAGAACAGGAAACATAAGAACCCAAGAAGTCACAAACAATCAAAAATACACTTACCGCGTAATCTCTTTAAAGGCCGAAGAGGATACTAATTGTCTAACCACCAATAAACAATTAAAAACATAGTCTCAATTCATCCAATTACGATGTCCTAAAAACGTCTAGGCTGTGATACCAAAATTAAACAACCAACGTTTTTTTTTAATTAATTGCCCGAATTAATATTCCCATAAATATTAACCCTCTACAATTGTTTTAACAATTGCGGAAGTTCTCATGAAAATAATCCAATAAAATAAAAAAATCAAATATCAAATTCAACAAATCAATTTCCAATATTGAAACAGAAAAATGCTAGCAACCTAAATACCAGGTTCACTAGACTTAAACAACTAACTAACAACCCTAATCATCCTCTCCAACTGGCCTTGATTCCGCGATCACACATTTCTTTTACCTGCAACACATGGGAAAAAGAGTTGCGTAAGTATTTCATAAATACTTAGTGAGTCGGTCATACCATCAACATGCGTATTAAGCAGGCTCATGCAACATAACAAATAACATTATAATTATCAAAATCCAACAAATACAATACATTGAATTTAAAAACATTTCTGAATCCAAAAATGGTCGTGTCGAGCGACACCAGCAAGGTGTCGATAGACACCACTCAATTGCTCGTGTCGAGCAACACCTGAAGGCTATTGATCGACACGACTACTACACTCGTGTCGAGCGACACACCTCTTTATTCATCGAAAACGAGTTTCTCCTCTCTCAACCCGATTCCGACGAATACGAGTCGCAAACCTGCACACGATCAACATGATAATAATCCACAATCACACAGCAATGATATCCATCCATTTCACACGAAAATCAATCACGAAACATCAAAAAAATCATCAAACAATCCGTCATCGACTAGAAACCTATGGTCGCGAACTCACTTCAGTTTTAGGAATAAAAGGATTACGGATTATGACGAAAAGGCAAATGAACCAGACTCTTTTAGCACTTGGGAACACGGCAACACAGCAAGGAACGACTCTAGAATACTAAGAAAAAAGCTTCGGATTGATTTCTTTGCAACAATTAATCACGAAACCACGAACACTCGATTCTCTTACACAATTCTCTGGTAGTCTTTTCTATCACGATGGCTGGGAGATAACACGCAATCCCTAGGCGTTTATATAACATTAACCGAGCCCTAAACCGTGATTAAAAATCAAAGCCGTTCTGATTTATGCAACCTGTGTCAAGCGACACCATCACTGTGTCGATCGACACTCAATAAACTGTCGTGTCAATTGACACACACCTGGTGTCGCTCGACACAAAGACCAAAAGCTCCCAATTTGGTTCGCGGATGTTACATCTTCGCCGTTGTCGACTCTGTTCGTGTCGTAGCGCTAGAGGAGAAGCTCGAAGATCATGATTCTGATGTCGAGACCATCGCTCACCCGTCCGCCTCGTTTGTATGGTGACGACAAGGGAGCTCCGAGACCGTTTGTGATGCCGGTGACGAAGAAGAGCTCTGGTTTTAGCGATGATGGTGAGCTCCGGTTCTGGCGTAGGTAGGAGCTCCGGTTCCGGCGACATGTGCCTCTGGTTCTTGCGATGATGGTGAACTCCGGTTTTGGTGACATGCGGCTCTGGTTCTTCAATTGGTGGCGTGGACTTAAATCGGTCGGTTTACGGTTCAAGCGTCATTGACCCAAACCTGCGGTTTTACGGTTTAATGGTAGAGATCTAAACCTGTGGTTTGTGGTGACTGGATTTTGACTTTGAGTTTGACACGGTATTTGGGCTCTTATCGCAGTAATGAAATAACTCGAAGAGAATGACTTATGGTTCTACGGATTCGCAACTCGATCGTTAGCATGATAATAACAGTTCGGAAACAACCCAAGACTTAGATATGGAGAGATGGTTGATGATCATTTACTACTTGGAAGGAGAATGGTTTCTTTATTCAGAATCTGACACTGGCAGTTCGGCAGACATAGTGTAACATCCCGTATTTAGGAATGAAAAGTCTAAATGACAACTAGAAATATTTCAGGGGCTTTCGGCAGTTTAGTAAAATAGGTTTAAATTAATTATGGGCTTTTAGGGAATGAAAACCTAATTAAGGCACATGAAAGGTAAATGAGGTGTCCACAATTAAAAGGAGGGAAACGAAAACCCTAGTTATTAAGGAGTCATCGTCGACTTAAAGAGGGAAAAGGAAGGAAGCTCACGGGCTTGGCCCTTATAGTAAGGAGTTGGATTTTGTTTTTCTAGATGCTCTGCGTAGAGCTTATTATGAACATTTTTCAAGTCTTCTTCTCTCTATATGTATTCTGATTTTACCATTGAATAAGATTATCAAACTTTTCACCAAAAACCCCCTTACAAGCTGTATGATCTTCTTGGAGTGAAATCCAATACCTTGTCCTTCTTTTGGTGCGTTTATCAAAATTTAGAACAAGTTTATTGTTCAAGAATTTCTCCATCACTCTTGAAAGTATCTCTCAATTCCTTCTGTTATGTTCATGTGTTTTTTTTTTTTTGTCAAAAGCTGAGATTTTATTAAGAATTACATCGAAACCGTCGACACATTATAAGCCAAAAGGGCTTGTTTCGAGTGCGAGGCAGCCAATATATTGGCTTCTCGTGGTACATAAGAGAAGTGAAGCTTACGAAAGAAAGACGCAAGCATATGTATCTCAATTAGAAGGTTATGGATCTCGGAATAGGATTCTTTCTGTTGAAGTAAGTTAATTAAAACCTGCGAATCCGAGTAAACGAGGAGCTCCTCATAACCTTTGTCTTTAGCCATTTGCATAGCTTTAATGATCGCCCATGTTTCCGCTTCCAACGCCGATTGAACCTCTGGTAGCGGTACAGAGTACTCTTCTTTTGGAGACTCCAAGCCTGCACTAAACCACCAACCTGCACCACCACATTTGGACTACTTGCTCCATGCTGCATCTGAATGGCACACATATCCATCAAACACGGTCGGAGTGGCACTTGGTCGAGGTTCAGGTGGTCTCGGTTTGGTCAGATTTTCTTGAGCATGTTCCCGTGATTTTGCTTCATGTATAGCTTTTGCAATTACCTCCAATGGTGTATACGTCAAATTTTCAAAAATCAACTTGTTACGAGCAGTCCAAATATTCCAACAAATCCATGTCAGCAGAGAAGCCATTGATATACCCACCGGTGGCAGAGTCTTAAGTCATTGGCATGTGGACAAGAACTCGAGCATAAAGTCGACTTGGGCCCAACTATGAGGAGACACGGGTGCTAAATCCCAGACCATTTTTACCTATGGACAGTGGAGGAGGGTATGTTCAATGGTTTCATCAGATCCACATCAGGCACACTTAACATCACCCATTCCTCTTCTTGGGATTTGATCACCAACAGGTAAAGCACCTACAACCGCTTTCCATAAAAAGCTTTTAATCTTGGGTTAGGTTTTAACTTTCCAAAGCTTTCTTTGCCAATCAAACTTTTGAAACTCAAAGGACGAGGCTTCTTTAGCTCTAAATCCATAGCCACTCTTCGTTGTATACTGTCCATTTTTTGCAGGTAACCACACCAAGGTGTCTTCATGTTTAGTAAATCCCAAAACCAAACGCCGAATGTGATCTTCATAATTTGGCAGCCATTCTCGGATTCGAGCCCAGTTCCGTGAAATATCCGGCGTGTTGATCAGGTCAGAAACCCTGAGGTTGATTAGGTGCCATGGGCTAGGGCCATAAGGGACCAGAGGCTCCGATGTCGCTAACCAAGGGTCCTCCCAAACTCTAATTGATTCTCCATTTCCTACTAACCATCCCATTCCTTTTGATAGAACTCTTCTGCCAGCTAGCACTCCACGCCAGAAAAACGGCATCGCCGAAAGAACGGAATTGAGTAAAATTTGTTTACCCGTAGATGACAGGAACCGAGAGTACCAGCTGTGGCTGCACTGTCGAATGCGGTCCACCAAAGAATTAATGATATCATGTTTTTATCTTCCGAAATTCTCGGGAAGACCCAAGTATTTACCGGTTCCCCCTTCTTTCGTGATCCTTAACAGCCTCTTGACTTTCTCTCGGCTTGTTCTTGGGGTTTTTGAAGCAAAGGTTTGTTCATACGATTCAAGATATTAGCTAGAGCGGTGCAACTCCTATCATCTGATCGACAGAAAAACATTGTATCGTCAGCGAACAATAAATGATTAACATAAGGGCTTAGGCGAGACACACAGACACCAGGTAATTCGCCATTCTCTTGCGCTACACGACATAATCCTGAAAGAATCTCCGTGCAGAGGATAAAAAGATAAGGTGATAACGGGTCTCCTTGTCTTAGTCCTCGTGAAGGGGGTAACTAAGCCTTGTGGGCTGCCATTGATAAGAAAGGAGTACGACACCGTACATACACACTCCATAATCCAGCTTATCCATTGGTTGTGGAATCCCATACGTGTGCATACCTCTTTCAAAAATCCCCATTCGATACGGTCGTACGCTTTGCTCATGTCGGTTTTCACCGCCATTGCTCCTCTTTTCTTTGCTCCCGATATTTTCTGATAATATGTTTTGGTCTAGTTTCTTTCCCTTTGTAGGTTCTTCTCTTCTCTTCAAAATCTGGACACGTTTTGAACCGAACGTTAGCTTTCAAGCTGTATATCTTGTCTCTAATCGCGGTTGTGTAAACAGACCACCAATGTTTTGTCATTCGGCTGCTTCATCGTCGATTTCTGGCACAGCTTCATCCACCATCATCAACGCATCAAATCCGACATTGTCAATTTCGATCTCAAATTTATGGATTTTCGTTTTGGAGAAAATTCTTAGGGTTATGGATTTTTTCTGATTTGGGGAAAGCAGACAAAGGGGATTGGGAATGAATTTTGTTTTGGTTTAGGGTTTAATCGGGTCATAAACCCATATACAATCGGGCAACCCGTATTAATCCGGTTACGCAGGTTTTCAATGGTTAACTAAGGATTTGAAAACAGTAAACCAAACAGTAAATTGTCCAGTGGAGAAATAATCATGAAACTTTAATTTGATGGAGACACACACATTTAACTTCCAATTGGCGGGGAAATAGACATAGAACTTTCACTTGGTGGATATCTGTGCAGAGGCAAACTTTTCGTGGAGGTATATGTGTATGTCATAGTTACGGTGGGGAAATAGACAGTTTTTCAGTTTTTACTGTATAGATACTACTATTTTCCAAGCTTTCTTTTTTCATAAATTATTTAACTAACAAGGTTTCAATTTTTTCCATTTTTCAATGAACGATTGCTTTACCTGTTTCGACGAGCTGTAACCGACCTTGGCATGGACTCAAATTCACATAACTGGTCCGTTTCGGTTCATACTGGACTTACAACATCCGTTAAGGCGTTAACCTTAGTAACACCTCAACAATTGAAGTTTCATTAGGAGAACAAGTTAAGTTGTGAGGCACTTGCATTGTATTATCTCCAAATCAAACGTTCATATCAACTTCTCATTTTCTTAGAAATTTTGAGCTGTTTTTGTAGTAATATTTAAGATTTGGATTTGATCCTTTTTTGTCACACATCATATATAAACACCTTTTAGAAATTTATTAAACATGTTATTAATCTAGTAACTATATATAGATATCTATATTTGTTGAACGTGAATTCTTTCCTCTTTTGCTCAGTGTTTTCAACAACAACACAAATTCTGCAAAATATAGATTTATTAGTCATTTTGTAGAGGAAATGATGTTTGAACTTTCATCCAATATAATTGCTTTTCTATATAAGTAACATGAGCAATTTAACAACTATAATACTAAATAACTTATAATGTCTTCATGATGTATATACATTATTCATAGTAATAATATAAAAACACCCCAAGGTTCTTAATTATAGCTGATAACCCACTTGACACATGCTTCGATTATTCATAATTTATGTAGTATAATAATAGAAAAAAGCACGGGAAAACGTACTAATTCCCCCTCGCAAGTTTCATATCCTTCTAGATAGACCCGAAACTTTTTGCTCGTAATGTTTACCCACCAAAATGAAAGTTTAACGACTATTTCTCCCTAATTCTGGTTGTTTTCGGTTACTAACATAACCGATCGTAAACCAAATAAATTTGTTAGTATATCGAATTCTAAACCCGAATGGTATTAAAATCCGACCCATACCCGCTCCGTTTACCCATTTATTCAAAATCAGAAACTCCCAAACTAGAAGAACCCTAATTTTGCAATCTTTTGAAATCAAAACTCACAATCCATAGTGGTTATAATCTGCATTTTTGTGAGATTCTTCATGGTCTGTTTGCGACAGAACTTTCGTCGACATTGCTATGTCCGACCTCGTCGATGGTCCCGTCACGCTCTTCACAACCATGTTCCTTCTCTTTCTCTCTCTCTTGAGGCTGCCCAGATGCTTAGTACAGTGACGTGAGCTCTATTGTTGTGTAAACAGAGAGAGAAACAGTTCTCGTTCAGAGAAAAGGGAATTATCAAGTCTCTTAGATTTTCTTCACCGAGAAACACTTTGGAGGATTAATGGCATTGAATTCGTTAAGAAACATAGGTGAATTTGATCGAAGTATTAAGGAATTGTTGACGGAGAAATGTGTTCGTCGGCGATGTACGGATTCGACGAAGAGATTGATTATAAGGATGTTGTTATTGATGAGAGGATGGGATTCGTTGGGTTTTGAGACACAGATTATCGATTGAGGATCGCTTAATGAAGATGAAGACGTGAGCTCCATTGTTCTTTTCATTTACTTGATTTTATGTTCACTGGATTGTGTGTGAATTGTTGGTCTTGTATGATTTGGTTTTGAGATTGATTCGGAGATTGTGAAACTAAGATGATGATTTATGTGTTCAAGTCATGGATTTTGGATACTGTATATGCAATTGATTTGTATGATTGGTAATGGTATGATAAGCTTCACGATTTTGGGATTTGTGAAGTGGAGTTTTTTTATTTTGGGGTATAAAAAGATTTGGGTTTAAATTTGGGTCAAAATCGGATTTGGTTTTATAATCGGATCGAATTTCGGTTTACTATAGTCTAATCGGGTCATTTTACGGTTAAGTAACGGTTTTGTTTTCTACTAATATGGTTAAAATATATTTGGTCTACAGTAAACCGAAATTAAACGAATATGGGTGGAACAAAGAGTTTAACTTTCATTTTGTGGTGAAATAGGCGTTTAACTTCCAATCTGTGGTGAACAAGTCGTTGAACTTTCATTATGTGGGTAAACATTACGAGCAAAAAGTTTGGGGTCTATCTAGAGGGATATGAAACTTTCAAGGGGGAATTAGTACGTTTTCCCAAAAAGCACCAAACCCAATATAATAATCTTTTCACGGGTTACCACCATGCAAGTCATCATGAAGTCTCAAACCGTTAATAGGAGTTAAATTTCATGTGTGCCAAATCTCTTGTTCAATAACCTTTTCTCTAATAGTAACATTTGGAATACGGACCAAAATTGATCTTGATTCAGGTCATAGGTGAATTTTCAATTTCATACCTTTTCCCCAAATGTGAGTGAGCACAGATTGGATGTGTCCAAATGAGGGAGTTCTTCCCATGAATATACCAATATTGAAGTCTCGTTGAAGTTCTGCACCCCTTTGAAATACTGAATCATGTATTTTTTACTCTTGAGACTCCTTCTACTGTTATACCAAGGTTTGAGAACTTCCCTAGTTTTTTGTCCACATAAGCTTGTAGTTTAGAGGCCCAGTTAGTTATATTGATTTGAGAAGCTTGAATGGTTGCATAAAGAGTTAAGACATCCAAAGGAATCTGCTCAATGTTTGTTTATGTATATCCAGGAGAGGTATGACTATGAGTGCCTGGCTGAGGAGCACATGTGACATGATCCTAGAGAGGATTGCAGTCCAAGAAGTTACTTCGTTAGTTGATTCGGATCAGAACAGAATAGATTATTTGATCGAGGCAACGGATAAATGATGAAGGGTTGATTCTGAGTTTATGAATGCTTGAATCGAAACAGAATGGATGAAGCAGATGATTGATAGATAAGTGATTTCGTGAATGATAAACACACGAACATAACATTAGTACACGTGGGAACATGCGGCTAGGGTTTTGCTCTGAGGGTGATTTTCTAGGGTTTTGCGACTTTCTCACGCAAAGTCTCCAGATCGATCCTTTTCACTCCAGTTTTCTCATCTGATTCGTTTTCTTTGCTTAGTTTTCTTTGTTTCTCTACTGCGGCGTGCGGTTTTTTAGGAGCTCAAATCGGTAGATCGCTTCAATTCTTCTCTGGAGGAATATGACGTCGAATCGATATACTAGATCGGAGAAGGCAAAAGGGATTTCTTCAACCAACCATTGGATCCGGGAAGAACCAATACAACTACCGGATATTGAGAATGAAGAGCTCATCGCAGAACACCATTTGATGCTAATCGACCGTGTATTACACGCTGAGACTCAAAGTCCGGCTTCAGTGCTTAACTTTATACCTCAGATCTGGGGACTAGTGGGAAGAGTTGAAGGATGGGTATTAGGCAAGGAAAGGTTCCAATTCAAGTTTCTTACGGAGGAAGACATCAACTCAGTGCTCAAACGTGCACCTTTTCACTACAAACAGTGGATGTTGGTCCTCCAAAGATGGGAGCGATCTACCGCCATATCCTTCCCCAACGCGATTCCTTGTTGGATCAAGATTAATGATTTGCCTACTCATCTGTGGACCCACAACAACCTCAAGACCATTGGAGGATCTATAGGCACCTATTTGGATCAGGTGAAAGAAGAAGGACAAATTCAAGTCCAAATGGACGCTTTTAAACCTCTGGTAATGCGTAAAACTTTCCAAATCAGACCGGGTAAAGAAGCTCCGGTGGAACTAGTTTACGATAAGCTAGAGAAGCATTGTTTTACATGCTTTGCACTTACACATGAGGAAAAAGACTGTCCTAAAGCAGGACACTTCCCTCAACCAAGAAACTCAAAGTTGGGAATTAACTAACAATGCACCATCTCTAGGCTAGATGAAAATAAGAAGAGAAGGAACCACTCCAATCCTAGTGGAGCTAGAGATGGAAGGTCTGGAGATGGTAATGACATACATGAATCCCGGCTGGTACTCTCTAAAAGATCAAGAAGCACAGTGGATAGGAGAGAAAGAGAGTCTCGTCTCCATGACTACCAAGGAATTAAAAAATATGGTGGTTACTCCCATGAAGAGGATCGCATGAGGCAACCAAATGTACCTATAAGAACAGAAGCCGGAGATCACAGGCAACAGAACAGAGGAACCTATAATGGTGACCGTAAGACAGAGTATAGGATTGTTGCTGACCGACGCGAGTCTAATAACTACCACCCTAGAGCAAGAGAGGGAAGAGAAAAAGACCGTCAAGTGCCCCACTGGGAATAATTACTCTCGACAACAGAGCCACCACTTACCTCGGAATGAGAAAAATAAATACTCCAATTTAGAGTCTTCAAGACATGGGGACGTTGATTTAAGGAACATAGCAGAACACAGGAGTCACTCGGGAGGACTGAATGGATTACTAACCCCCTATCAACGTCTACATGACAGTACTAATGCCCTAGAAGGAACAGGTAACTCGAAATCTCTTCCAAAGAGATCTGCTCCAGAAAGAGTGTCAAGACCAAGTGGAACGGATCAAGAGGGCTCTACTAATTCTTAATCAAAATCCAAGTCAAAGAAACCGGCTCTTGAAAGACTTTCGGAACCTGAAGAAGGTGAATTTGAGGATATCTCTCCCTCCTCAGCTCATCGAGTAATTAGAGTTTCCTCTGCCCCTGTACAACATGATTCTTTTCAAGGTACTTTTCAATCCAATAATACAGCACCAAGAGTCATTACCAGTGGTGTACACGTGAGTGGCGAACATATGTATGATTCCAGATCCTTACAGTCCTCAGAAGCCACTGTACAGGATCTTCCGGCAATGAAAAGGACTACACCTCCTCGCTTACCTATAGCTGCTCGTTTTGGCAGAAGAAAAGAGGTGAAAAGAACAGTTTCTTTGGGCCTAATCGGTAAACGTAAAGTACAACCAAAGGGAGCCATACGGAAATAAAGGCAATAATCCTCTTATTGGTGCAAATTCCAGGAAACGCAATGATCACCGAGCTCACTCCATAGCACGGAAGAAACTTAATGTAGAATCTAATAGTGATGTGATTTCGCCTCGCTCTGTACCTCTTAATGAGGAAGCTACTAAAGCTGTAACGCAAACTAAGGCTTCTATGCCGAAATCTTGTAAGGGTTTGATGGTTTTCCAGAAACCATCCAATTTTCAATGATTACAACCAGTTGGATCTGCCAAGGTCTCGGAAACTCCTTGACAGTTCGACGTCTAAGGGAATTGAGGCTGGAACTCTTCTCGGACATAATGTTTCTAATGGAGACGAAAAAACCAAGATGATTACATTTTTCTGTTTTTAATTGGATGGGCTATGGGCATAAATTTACAGTCCCGCCTGTGGGATTGAGTTGAGGATTAGCCTTGTTTTGGCGACAAGATATTAAATTAGAGATTCTCTCTTTTTCTCCTAACTATATAGATACCTTGATCACCCATCAACAAAAACGTTTCTATTTAACGTTTGTTTATGGCCATCCAAATAGACAGAAACGATGTGACGTTTGGAATAACATCTTGGCTTTAGCGACCGCTCGAAACCTTCCATGGCTCTTGACCGGGGATTTTAACGAGCTGCTTGATAACAAGGATAAGAGAGGTGGACCAGCACGTCCAGAAGGTTCTTTCATAGACTTTAGAAGCTTTGTAACCACTAATGGGCTCTGGGATGTTAAGCATATGGGTAATCCATTCTCGTGGCGCAGTATGCGTTCTGGTCACCTAGTTCACCCAAGGTTAGACTGATCTCTTTCGAATAATACATGGACTGAAGAATTTCCCGCTGGCTATTGCAAATACCTCCGCTTTGGGGGCTCGAATCATCATCCTCTCCTCACATTTATTGATGACTCTAGAGCCAAAAAAGAGGAATGTTTAGGTTTGATAACATATTGAGAGACAAGGATGTCATTTTTGACTTGATCGCAGAGGTATGGAACCTGTTTGATGAGACTACGATGGAGACAAAAATCAGGCACTGTCGGTCTGAACTAACACAATGGACCCGGGAACAACATCAAAAAAATGCAAAAGCTATCAAAGAAGCTCAAGTAGCACTAGAAAGTGTTCTCTAATCCGATTCCGGATACGAATGCTATAGCATTGCATACGGCCACTCTTGAAAAAGCATATAAGGAGGAAGAAATCTTTTGGAAACAGAGAAATCATGTTGCTTGGCTAAGTAGCGGAGATCTCAATAGCAAATACTTTCATGCTATTACACTAGATAGACGGATTGTTTCACAGTTATTGAGAATGAAGCAGGCATCCCATTTTATAAGGAAAAAGAAATATCAAAAGTTATTTCTAATTACTTTCAGAACATTTTCTCCTCTAATGGAGACTCAAATCTTGACATAGTACAAGAAGCCTTGCAACCATGCGTTACTTCAGAGATGAATGCAGGCTCATTTCCATTCCAACGGATGAAGAAATCAAGGAAGGCACTTTTCGATTAAAGCCGATAAGGCACCAGGACCGGACAGACTCTCAGGAGGTTTTTTCACTCTTTTTGGAAGATCATTGGAGATGATATTATCAAGGAGATTCGTCTTTTTCATCTCTGGTTCATTTCCGACCAAGATGAATGAAACGCACATTAGGCTTATCCCCAAAATTACGGGTCCGAAAAGTTGCGGACTACCAACCTATCACTTTATGCAACATTTACTACAAAATTGTAGCCAAGAATTTAAGAAAGAGATTACAACCAATCCTCTCTTCTCTGATTTAGGAAAATCAGTCGGCCTTCTTGCCAAATAGAGCGATATCGGATAATGTGTTAATTACTCATGAGATACTACATTCTTCTTCTTTGTCTGAAATTGATTTGAGTGGTTATACCACCCCGACCGCCCCTCCCATGGCCCCCCGTCCACTCTCTGGCATGTGGACCCACCATGTCCGACGATCATTGCGTTAATCCGGGAGGCTCGAAAGTATTGTTTACTGACCCTGCAAATCACCACACGATCTTTTCTCGTGTTTTGACCTCACTCATACGATACTGAAAATCACTTCCCAGTAGGTCACCCATCCTGAAACTAATGCAGTTTAAGCACGCTTAACTCTCGATTTCTCTCAAGACCTGTGACCGAAAAGATAAGTGCACTTTGGTGATATAGGTAGCCAAATCAATTCTTTTAAGCCTCTCCGCATATACCGCATATACCATATATGCCCTGAAACAGGGGTGTCACAATCACCCGCACTAACATATCGTAACGTCCTCGTTGCGCATACCAAGATCGTTACCCCGACACTCTGACTCTTCACAGATGTCAGGGTTTGGTCTGATACCACTTATAACGCCCCGACCGCCCCTCCCATGGGCCCCCCATCCACTCTCTGGCCTGTGGGCCCACCATGTCTGACGATCGTTGCGTTAGTCCGGGAGGCTCGGAAGTCTTGTTTACTGACCCTGCAAATCATCACGCGATCTTTTCTCGTGTTTTGACTGAAAATCACATTCCAGTAGGTCACCCATCCTGAAACTACTGCAGCTTAAGCACGCTTAACTCTGGAGTTCTCTCAAGACCTGTGACCGAAAAGATAAGTGCACTTTGGTGATATAGGTATCCAAATCAATTCGTTTAAGCCTCTCCGCATATACCGCATATACCATACATGCCCTGAAACAGGGGTGTCACAGTGGTAATAAACTATTTAGTGTTTTGCCTCCATGGATTTGGAACCTCTATGATAAGCTTGTCTCTTTCAAGATTTATGGAAAACTCATTTCTTGGTGACTTTTCTAATCATGCTTAACCAAATTCCACTTATAGTAACTTGCAAGTTCTTGATTTTGGTGGTAATAACTTTTCTTGTGGTTTCCTTGAGTTTATAACCAAGTTTAAAGCTTTAAAAGAGCTTGATTTGTCAAGTAACATCTGATACTAACTAGTTCTCTTACGAAACCAAAGATTTTTCCTGAACTTTTCCTCAAGCACCTTGACATTCTCTGTATAAGACCTTCCCCAAAATGGTTGTATGGTCACTTGCATAATTTTGTCTCTCTTGTACTAATCCGTATGCCCCAACAAAATCGCATGCATTATCATCTCTCTCAGCTTTTAAAGGTCGAACAAAGAAAATAACACAAACTTTCTTGATCTCCATTCCTGAAGTTGTAAGCTAATAAAACTTCATCTTCATCAAAAGAAACAAAACCAAAGACCCTAGACACACTATACCTAAACTGAGTAAATTAGCTACTAATTCGTCTAAAATTCCATCGAAAGCTCGTAAATTCCCTCTGAACTAGCATTTTACGCGAAACGAATCCGATAATTTGGTAAAGCATTAGAAACAAAGAAGAAATTCAAAAGAACAGAACACAAAAGGAGATAAAAGAAATTGATATTCACCATATGCGTTTTTTTATTTAAGCTTCTTCTTCTTCTTCTTCTTCGTCCTCCTCGTACTCTTCTTCACCGACTATAGCATCTTGGTATCGTTGGGACTCTGCAACAAGATCGTTCATGTTACTCTATGCTTTGGTGAACATCTCGTCCATTTTTTCTCATTTGTACCAACAAGATCCCATCACTCAATGTTTTGAGTCAATTTGACGACATTTTGTATTTTGGGTGTTAGGGTTCTATTGAATTTGGAATTGGGGATTTTTGTCCGTTGAGTCGGGTCGGTTATAACGGGTTCGGTTTTTAAAAGAGATCAGTTTTAAATTTCAATTGGGTTTAGAAATTTGGTTAAATCATGGTTTTCTGGGTTTGGTATCGGGTTGACAACGAAACCGATGGAAATTTAGTCGGGTGGAGATATATAAATTGGTGGGGAAATAGACATGGAACTTTCATTTGGTGAATATCTGTGCTGAGGCAAACTTTTCGTGGAGTTATGTGTGTATGTCATAGTTACGGTGGGGAAATAGACAGTTTTCTGTAAAAAATCTATAAATTAATAACGTTGGGACCACGATATTTTATTAATTTATAGAGTTATTAATTTACCGAAAATGGAAACTTTCCATAATCTTTTAAAAATAATTTTTATCTAAAATATTTTAATATATATTATGCTATATTTTTATGAAATTAGTTTATTCTCTTGGTTTGTTTATACTATATCAAATAATGATAGAGTTATAAACATATTTCAGTTCTAAGAAAAAACAAACAACACTAAAACGATATATAAATATATTTTAGTCATATTTATATAGCATATATTAATTTATGATATTATTGGGACCATATATTTATATAGGATTTCCAAAAAAATTATTATCTTATTATCTTATTATCTTATCGAATTATGTTATATCTTACACCGGCCCGACTCGGGACCGTCCAAATTTATTAATTTAGAGAGTTTATTAATTTATCGAGTATTAATTTATAGAGTTTCTACTATATATATAAAGTTAGTTTTGCTCTCTTCTCATGAAGCCACATTATCTTCCACTTCATATTTTCTATTTTACTTTTATAATTTCAAATTTAATATACATATTAATTATAAATTATAAATGAGGTTTAAACATTAGATGAAGAATATGAAAAGTCATAATGTTATACCAATAAATATAGATATCTATATATAGTTACTTGATTTATAACATGTTTAATAAATTTGGTTATACTAATATATTTTACATTTCATATATCTTCAATTAGGTTAAAGTGAGGTTAAATTGTATTTGTAAATATTATAAAAAAAAATCCAAAATATCAAAATAACAATTTACAAATAACTTGATCTATAACTAAATTCATATCGTAAAAATATAAGTCGCTACATCTTACATCTAAATCTAATACAAATTTGAATGAAAACTTTAAACAATAAGGGAAATAATTCATAAAAAAGTGAAAAAATGATAGGAGAAACTATTGTTTTCGAAAAATATTACAAGTATTTAATATAAGTTTCAATAATTAAGAACGTTGGGTTTTGTGATTTTGTTTTTATCAACATATTGTTTTTTCTAAAATACAACTATAAGGGAAGGATAAACCTCTATATTATTAAGCAATTGAAAAAAATAATTTGATGGAAGGTGTAATTAATATTTTTATTAAAATATTTTAGGTACAGTATGCGGTGAAAATTTAAAGTATGAAGATTTCACATACTCTATTTAATAAATTTGGTTATACTATATTTCACAATATAAATATTTAATTAGGTAAAATTGTATCATAAATATTATAAAATATCAAACTAGTCATAAGAAATAAACAAACATGTTGATCTATAACTCAATTCATAAAGCAAAATATAAATAGATAAGTGTTACATCTATTAAATTCAGCTATACTTAAGACAATTATTGCAATTATACATAATTGAAGGGAATAAGACGATTAATGTTTGGTTGACAAAAAAATAATAATAATAATAAGAGAATAAGAGAAACAAAATAATTAATGGGTACTTGTTGGAGCTGGATTTCACCATTAGAAATTCGGCCCATTAAGCTTAAAATATATCCAGGCTCGATTGTACCTAGTATTGGGCTTAAGGTCCAGTACCGCGCTAACGGTAGTGAAAGACCAGCGTGCCCCTCGGAAGCGCTGAACTTAGTTGAACGGACTCGTTGACCGTCAAGATAGAAGAACCGCTGACCAAGCAGCTCAGCAAGGACATGACCAAGTCAGCGTTGCTCAACGGTTAACGAAGAGATCCCGACATTTCCGGAGGATATACCAGAACGTGTCCGAGATCTCCGGTGACGAAGAGGGATTCGCAGAGCTGAACTGTTCAGCTCGAGGGATTATAAATAGCTAGTTCTAGAGCCGAAATGGCTAAATTTTTCCATACGTTTACACTCAATCACACTTTAGCTCATCAACTCTTGTCTTAGCTAAAGTTTTTTGTATACTTACACTGAATATCAATATTAATTCATTTTCTGTTACTTTGGTCTCGACCCTCGTTAGATCTATAGACATTTCCTAGGACTAAAGTTTCTTTCCCGAATTCGTATATACATTCTTAGTGCAGAATCAAGCTTCCACTTTTGGCGCCGACTAAGGGGAGGAAATACAATCGTCATACACAGAGATCTAACCTCGAACCCACCGCAGCGGGAATGGACACCATCAACGCTCAAGAGTCAGCCCAGGTCACCAATCCTCAGATCGTTGATCTGGAAACAAAAGACGTATCCGAAGTCATGACTGACAACCAACCCGGATCCGATCAGAATCAGGTTGTTGTCAATGTCCAGCCTGAAACAAACCAGAACCAGGCGCTCGCGGTTAACAACAACCCCGCGAGTGCAGAAACTACGGATCCAAACGCCGAACCCGGATCCGCGACAGCCACCACCGTCGTGCCTGCGCCTCTGATGTCAAAAAGCGTATGGCTACGTAACTCAACGGCTGGTGGAACAGCTTCAGCTAGCATCACTAGCACCACAACAGGAGGTATCCCGCCACTCCCCATGGGACTTAGGGAACGCTCCCAAGACGATTTATCGAAAATGCGCCAAATGCTGTCGACTCTGGTAGAACGAACGCAAGGGCAAGATCTAACCGTCTGAACGGTGGTGGCCCGCCTCGACCAGCAAGAGAGAATATTCATGGCTCAACTCCATGATATGTCTCAATCCATTAATCAAGGGCTCCCACCTCGCAGAACGCCCAACGACGAAGTGACCCCTTCCAGGAGCATAACCCCAAGGCGGCAGCTAGACGTTTCAGGGATCCACGTGACCCTCGCAAACGCCACCCATTATCCGGTACTCAACCCCAGCCCAAGGGCTAACTCTTGGTTAGCAGACCTAGCTAGCTCGAACCCACAAAGTATCATCACGCTTGTTAACGAAGGAACCTTACCACCTCCGGCCCCACTGAGCAGGACACAGCCAAGTCCGACAGTCTGGGCAGCAAAAACATCGCTCGCGGGGAATCCCCAGGGAAACCCAGCTCGAACTCAAGCTGATCAGATCGAGACAACTGAAAACACTAACCTCAGAGACTAGATATAAAAGTTCAAGACGATTAAATCCAGAATCGCCAACCTGAACGAAGAAGTAGCATTAGAAGCGCTGAAGAATGGCTTATGGCACAAATCCAACTTCCGAGAGGAACTCACCGTCAACCCCTTCAAACCACTCAACGACGCACTGCACAAAGCAACTTTCTTCGCCATCCTCGAAGAAGACACAACTCTCCTAGAGAAGAAGTACACGAACCTAGCAGCTGTCCCCGGGCAAAGACAACCTAAGAAATTCGTCAAGAATTACGGAAAGGTGCAACAGGCGTACACCATCGACCAAGCGCAGCAAGGCAAGAAACCCGAATACGACGGAACAAAATATTGCACTCACCATGGCAAAAGAGGCCATTCCACGGAAGAATGTCGATACCTAGCTGGCCTCAAAGGAAAAGAAAAGAAAAACACTAAAACGGCACAGCAGAAGCCTACAGTCGAAGAAAAAGAAGCTGAGGTCGAATCTCCGCCTCCCGAAAAGCCCAAAAAGAAAAAGTCAGCAACAAAGAGAGAGAGACCCATCGAGGAGATGAACCCAGTCCAGACCCCATCGTCATCAAGAAAGCATATAGACCTAATCTTCAGAGGGCTTAACATATGCAGCAGATTAATGAGGTCAGTCCTCACCCCACCACCAGCTCCAAAGAAGTTGACCAGCTCCGGGCAAACGAGTCGATTTTATCCTAGGAGGATCAAAACTGTGCAGAGATTCAATAAACTCAATCAAAGCACACCAAAGCAGGGCCAGTGCATCTCACGTGCCCCCAACTGCATTAGGGGAGTAGACCATCAGATTGCCTTCGTAAAAAGCGAAACAGCCCACCTAGACAAGCCACATGACGACGCGCTAGTCATCCAACTATAAATATATGGCTGCCTAGTCTCCAGAGTAATGATAGACACTGGCAATTCAGTTTATCTGCTATTCTACGACGCATACAAGAAAATAGGTCTAAACGACTTGGACTAACAAGGCCAATGCACACCGCTAACCAGATTCGTGGGAGAAACAACTTATTCCATGGGAATGGTTCGACTCCCGTTGGTGGCGGAAGGTATCCACAAGTTCATAGACTCTGTTATGGTAGACCGCCCAGCTCCATTTAACGCAATAGTTGGGTGGCCGTGGATATACGCCATGAAAGCCGTACCTTCAACATATCACCAATGTGTTAAATTCCCCACTCGTACCGGAATAGCATCCATCAAAGGAAATCAGAAGATAGCGAGGATCTGCTACCTCAACGGGCACAAGGTGCTCCAGGCGAAGGAGCTGATATTCTTTTTGAGGAACTCAATTAGCTCTTTCTTGATTGGCTCTTGGAGGTTAGCTCCGATACCAACACATTTCTCGGGGTGAGCTTCGTCAAGGCAGGTTTGGATGACTAAATCTTGTCGGGGTTTAGTCATCTGGGGGTTGTTGTGCTTGGCGAGCTGACGAAGGTTTTGCTCGCTATCTTCCAGCTGCTTGGAAGGAATCAGCATCGACGTCACCTTTCACGAGTTGAACGTCGATCCCACCTTCAAACCAGTCAAGCAAAAAAGATGCAAATTAGGTCTGGAGCGAGCTAAAGCCATCAACGATGATGTAGATCGCCTACTTAAGGTCGGATCAATCAGAGAGGTCAAGTACCCGAACTGGTTGGCCAACCCCGTCGTAGTCAAGAAGAAAAACGGAAAGTGGAGGGTATGTATCGACTTCACAGATTTGAATAAGTCATGCCCGAAGGACAGCTTCCCACTTCCGCACCTCGACCGTCTAGTCGAAGCCACAGTTGGACATCAACTGCTCTCATTCATGGACGCCTTTTCCGGTTATAATCAGATTCTGATGAACCCCGATGACCAAGAGAAGATGGCGTTCATAACAGGTCGAGGAACCTATTGTTATAAGGTTATGCCCTTCGGACTGAAGAATGCAGGAGCTACCTACCAACGACTGGTCAACAAAATGTTTGCCCAGCAGCTCAGCAAAAGCATGGAAGTTTACATCGATGATATGCTCGTCAAGTCAGCAGACCAAAATGACCATGTAGCCCACCTAAAAGATTGCTTTGCAATTCTCAACCAATATGGAATGAAGCTCAACCCCGCTAAGTGTTTTTTCAGAGTCCCATCAGGAGAATTTTTGGGCTACCTTGTCACGGAGCGAGGGATAAAAGCCAATCCCAAACAAATCATGGCATTTCTAGAAATGGCATCTCCCATGTCAACCAGGGAAGTGCAACGACTCACATGACGGATAGATGCGCTGAATCGCTTCATATCCAGATCCACAGATAAATGCCTCCCATTTTACCAATTGCTCAAAGGCAAAAAGGATACAACTGGGACGCCAGCTGCGAGGAAGCTTTCAAGCTATTAAAGGCATACCTCAGCCAACCTCCAATATTGGTAAAACCGGTAGAAAGAGAACCCTTATACCTCTACATCGCAGTTTCACCAGCTGCCATAAGTGGTGTACTAGTCCGAGAAGAGCAAAACAAGCAGAAGCCAATATTTTACGTAAGTAAATCATTGGTAGACGCATAAACTGAGAAAGAAAAGCTAGCGTTGGTAGTAGTCATCTCAGCTAGGAAGCTGAGACCATATTTCCAACCTCACGCAATTGTGGTGATGACATCCCATCCCATAAGAACAATCCTTCACAGCCCCAGCCAGTCGGGAAGACTCGCAAAATGGGCTATCGAGCTCAGCGAGTACGACATCGAGTATCGCACCAAGACTAGCGCCAAAGCCCAGGTCCTGGCCGATTTTGTAATTAAGCTAGCACCACAAGTAATGAACGGAACTGAGCCCGGGAGGATGTGGACACTCCACGTCCACGGTGCCTCTTCTAGACAAGGATCCAGGGTGGGAGTAAAACTCACCTCCCCCACCGGAGAAGTATTAGAGCAATCCTTCCGATTAAGATTCCCAGCTTCGAACAACAAAGCAGAGTACGAGGACCTCCTAGCCGGAATGAGACTCGCCCTCGCGATCGGAGCTAGGGAGCTGAGCGCTTTCAGCAACTCCCAGCTAGTAACCAGTCAATTCCACGGCGAATACAAGGCCAAAGACAATCGAATGGACGCATACTTGAAGATCACCCACGAGTTGACCAAACATTTCGACAAATTTGAGCTAACGCGCATACCGCAAGGTGAAAACACCTCCGCAGACGCCTTAGCAGCCCTGGCGTTGACCTTAAACCCTTTGGTCACAAGAATAATCCCAGTATAAGGGATATAGAAACCAAGCATTCACTTAGCTCCAAAGGCAGGAGTAGGAGTAAATGCCATCATAACAAGACAAAAGGCTAGAAACCTGCAGCCCAAAACTGGCCCCCAAGCCGAGTAAGGTGAACCGCAAACCGAACAACCAATGCACGCGGACGCACAAGATGATAAACGCGACGACGTGCTCGCCCCTGATGAGCTAAGCAATTCAAAAGAAACAAAATAGCAAGAAATAACTCGCAGAATAGCTGACCGACCAGATTGGAGAAACCCTATCTCCGAATACATCACGAACGGAACCGCACCGCCGAAGAAATGGGGGGCCAGAAAACTAAAGATCCAAAGCATCCATTTTTGCATCAAAGAAGGAAGATTGTTCAGACGGAGTGCTTCCGGACCAAGCTTCATCTGCATCACCGGGGACGAAATCGTCAAAACTATAACCCTAGTACATGCCAGTTCCTGCGGGGGAAGAACCTTGGCCTTCTTCGTCAAAAAAGAAGGCAACTTTTGGCCCACAATGATGGCTGAATGCGCTGAGCTCGCAAAAACATGCGAATAATACAACAAGAACCCCCAAATCATCCAGCACCCCTTGGAAGTGCTGCCATAAATCTCGTCCCCGTACCCTTTCATGAAATGGTCGTTGGACATAATCGGACCCCTTACTCATTCGGGACCCAAGAGGCTCGAATACGTATTAGTCATGACCGACCATTTCACAAAGTGGATGGAAGCCTTAGCTCACCAACAAGTCCATCCAGAAAAATCAGATAGTTTATATGGAAAAACATAATATGCCGACATGGGCTGCTGCACGAGGTAGTAACCAACTGCGGCACCCACTACACCTCGGCAATGCTTCGACGATTTTGCCGCAAATGGCATATCCGCCTCACATTTTCCACCACAAGTAACCCACTTGGCAAAGATGTAGGGTGGACGACAACCCACCCCCTAATCGAAGGCCTAGGAAAATGCTTAATAGCAAAAAAAAAAGATTAAGTGACGAGCTGCAAGGATTGCTATGGGCCATGCGAATAACGGCATGGAAAAATACCACAGAGACACCCTTCTCGCTGGTATGCGGAGCCAAAGCATTGGCGCCAGTTAACAATATCCAGAACGGAGAGGCAATGAAGTCACAGTGGAAGAGCAGCGACCTGAAACTCTTCCATCACTAGCATTCCCATTCAACAATCGAACTACGACATGGCTTGATCCCTATACCGAGTACATAGACAGCTCGCCCCTCGAGCATAGCCATACCAAACAAACCTTCCCTCCTAATCAGGTCCAATGTAATCCAGTCCTTGTAGGGTTATTAATCAAGAACATCTTTGTTAGTTCCACACTTTGGCTAGCTAGCCCCGATCTGAAACATCCTATGGTAAACTAAACATCATTACAATCGAAGTCGATCTAGCAAAACGATTACTTAAACACTTAGGCTAGAAAGATCTAAGTCCTAAACTTCGTTATGATTAAAGCGTCGGCCGACCAAAAATCTTACATCGCTACAACAATTTCAGATTTGTGCGATTCATCTTACCACACAGGATCAGACTACTTCGCAGTCATTCAACTCGGACAAGTGATATCAATAAAAAGCCCTCCCAAGCACCAAAAGGTTCAAGGCAAAACAAAAGCCCACTTGGGCAAACAAAACAAAAAGAGAAAAGTTCTTATTCAAAACATAAAGGAAGAAGAGCATGATAGGAGTCGGGAAACAGTCACGTCGCGGTATCCTTAATTGTCTTGTCACCTTTAAGCACCTCCAGGTTGGCCAACTTGTTAGAACCGTGCTGATTAACTTTAGCTGGAGCCTGAGTAACCGATCCACCTCCATAGGAGCCATCACAGAATCCTCTGAAACCTGAGGGAGATTTAGCTCCCTAATATCAAAATCAGAAACTATGACTGAGCGAAAAGCCTCCTCCACCACCAGCTGCTGGGCCAGAAGCCGTCCACGCTCCTCATCCACGGTAAACTCTTTCTGAGTGAGAGACTCCAACAGTTGGACATTAGCCAACAGCTCCTGAAGGTGGATTTTAGCCTTAACCTCCACGTCCTTCTTCCGGAATTTTTCGCCAATAAAGAGAAGAATCTGCTCGTATTTCTTGGCAAGCTCCCGGCGACTAGCCCTATGGGCCGCCCAAACTGCTGTGACACCCCAATTTCAAGGCATATGTGGTATATGCGGTATATGCAGAGAGACTTAAAAGAATTGATTTGACTACCTATATCACCAAAGTGCACTTATCTTTTCGGTCACAGGTCTTGAAAGAACTCCAGAGTTAACCGTGCTTGAGCTGGAGTAGTTTCAGGATGGGTGACCTACTAGGAAGTAATTTCCAGTACCGTGTGAGTGTGGTCAAAATACGGGGAAAGATCGCGTGGTGATTTGCAGGGTCAGTAAACAAGACTTCCGAAGCTCCTGGACTAACGCACTGACCGTCGGACATGGTGGACCCACGAGCCTGTGAGTGGACGGGGGCCTATTGGAGGGGTGGTCGAGGCGTTACAAGTGGTATCAGAGCGAACCCTAGCATATGTAAAGAGTCAGATTGTCAGGGTAACGATCTTGGTATACGCAACGAGGACATTGCGATCTGTTAGTGGGGGTGATTGTGACACCCCGGTTTACGGACATATATGATACATGCGGTATATGCGGAGAGGCTTAAAAGAATTGATTTAGCTACCTATATCACCAAAATGCACTTATCTTTTCGGTCACAGGTCTTGAGAGAACTCCAGAGTTAAGCGTGCTTGAGCTGGAGTAGTTTCAGGATGGGTGACCTACTGGGAAGTTATTTCCAGTACCGTGTGAGTGTGGTCAAAATACGGGGAAAGATCGCGTGGTGATTTGCAGGGTCAGTAAACAAGACTTTTGAGCCTTCCGAACTAACGCACCGATCGTCGGACATGGTGGGCCCACGAGCCTGTGAGTGGACGGGGTCCCATTGGAGGGGCGGTTGAGGCATTACAAGTGGTATCAGAGCGAACTCTGACAATTGTGTGCTGTCGGGGTAACGATCTTGGTATGCGCAACGAGGACGTTGCGATCTGTTAGTGGGGATGGTTGTGACACCCCAGTTTCAGGACATATGTGGTATATGCGGTATATGCGGAGAGACTTAAAAGAATTGATTTGGCTACCTACATCACCAAAGTGCACTTATCTTTTTGGTCACAGGTCTTGAGAGAACTCCAAAGTTATGGGTGACATACTGGGAAGTTATTTCCAGTACCGTGTCAGTGATATAACGTAAATTTGGACGTTCCTAACCACGAACTTAACGAGTTTTCAGAGTCTTTTGAGTTGTTTTGAGCTGATATTTAGATCCATACTCGAAGATTTGGAACCACATGCGTACGGGAAGGAGATTCAAGCATTCGAGTGAAAACCGGAGTTTTCTGGAGTCCGGACCGACCGGTCCACCTCCTGGACCGACCGGTCCCATACACACACGCACGTGGCCGACCTCTTGGAGACCAGACCGACCGGTCAACCTCAAGGACCGGCTGGTCCACACTTCCACGTTGAAGACCGTTCCCTTACAAGACCGACCGAGCCTCATTGGGACCGGGACCGACCAGTCCCTATGGAGACCGACCGATCCACTTTGAGGCCTTGAAAACCCGAAGCTCCTGGAAATGGGACCGACCGGTCCACACCAAGGACCGGCCGGTCCAGACACTTGCACCGACTTGAAGATTTTCTCCTGTAGACCGGACCGACCGGTCTCGATTCCAGACCGACCGGTCAAGTCCCCAGATTTTTAGGAACTTTTCCTTTTTCCGTTTTTATCCTATAAATACCCATAGGGTTTTGTTATTTGAGAGGACGACCTCTATTATTTCTTTTATCAGACGTTTTTGTACGCAAGGAGAAGATCTCATCTACCTTTGGAGAAGATTTCTGAACCTTATTACTTTGCTATTTTATTGATTATGTTCTTCTCATCCATGGTTTTTGCTTTGTCTTTTATCATGTCTGAGTAGTTCTCCAGTTAGGTTTTAGGGTTTTCGATGGATTTCATAGATTAAACTAGACACAAATAGATTGCTTATTCTTTACCATCTTCATCACTGTTAGGCATAATGCTAGGATTGAACTGGCCACTTAATCTCTAAATCTTAGGTTGATACACATTCTGAAAGCTTGTGTATCTCTGGCACTACTGTTGATGAGCAATTAGTCTTTAGTCTCGGAAGTGAATTAGAGTCAATTGTGAACTGATCAAACCTGAACATTAATGCTTGTCTAGGATAGCCGTGACTAATTGGATCTTATTTTCAGTTTATTTTAAACCTTTGTGATATGCATGCAATTCTAGGACCACATGATGTTTGCTAACATTTTTAAGATTAACAGTGATTAGCCAAAGCAATGGGAAGATTAAAAATGCCTCAGGCGGATCAGTGTTACCAGAAGGCTCTCGTCTCCTTGAAAGCTAACGCTAACACTCTTTGCTTTGGTCTGTTTTCTTAACTCATGGAATTCAAAATCGCATAAGAAGTAACAACCACGTTATGAGTCCTATCCTTTTTCAAACACTAACCTCTCTTCAGGACTCCTAATGGCCAGGCTCACTTTTAGTCTGGTACCACACCCTTACCTTAACCATTCTTTCAAACCTCATGCATTCTATTGAAGACATTGACATGCACTCAAGCGCAAAAACTCCGGAGACGTAGTCCGGCCAGCCTATCATTCTAAAGACCTTTTGGTACCACTTCAAAACTTTCTGCTTAGGATTTTTAGTTTTTCATTTCTTCATCCAATTTATTCGTTTTTCATCACTTATCCATAGGAAAAAGGCTAGAACTAATCCCCGACTCATATAAAAAAAAAAAAAAATTTAAAAGAAAAAAAAAAGAGGAAGTTTAAAGGGATTAGAATAAAGCCTCAGATTTTACATGCATAGTTATAAGCACATTGCTATTTCTTATTCTCTGCATTAGTTCTTTAGATAAGCAGAAAGTTTTCATATAAAAAGGAAAAGGGTCTTAAGTTTGAAAGTTGTGCATCATCCTTGGATTTAGTTCTCTTGTGATTTTGTGCTATGACTTGCATTCGGCCGCGACTGAGGTTAGTCTAAACACTTTCACGCCACCACTAAAAAGCCTAAATCCTTAACCCTTATGCGTTTTCCCTTTGGTAAGATCTCTGGACCCTGTGTCGAGTCGCTGAGACATAGGAACTTGAGTATAGTAGCATTGCTGTGTATTTGGCATAGTACATGAAGTACCATCTTGGTTTTTGACCTGTTTATGAGTTTTCAGGGTTGTTAGTATTACATATGTGGGGTCCTAAAGGATTGCATTCAGCTCACGAAGGTTAGTTTGGTTTTTATAGCTCCCTTGAATCTATTTCTAGTTTATCTTCACTTGAGGACAAGCAAAGATTTAAGTCTGGGGGAGTTGATATAACGTGAATTTGGACGTTCCTAACCACGAACTTAACGAGTTTTCAGAGTCTTTTGAGTTGTTTTGAGCTGATATTTAGATCCATACTCGAAGATTTGGAACCACATGCGTATGGGAAAGAGATTCAAGCATTCGAGCGAAAACCAGAGTTTTCTAGAGTCCGGACCGACCGGTCCACCTCCTGGACCGACCGGTCCCATATACACACGCACGTGGCCGACCTCCTGGAGACCGGACCAACCGGTCCACCTCAAGGACCGGCCGGTCCACACTTCCACGTTGAAGACTGTTCCCTTACTAGACCGACCGAGCCTTATTGGGACCGGGACCGATCAATCCCTATGGAGACCGACCGATCCACTTTGACGCCTTGAAAACCCGAAGCTCCTGGAAATGGGACCGCCCGGTCCACACCAAGGAACGGCCGGTCCAGACACTTGCACCGTCTTGAAGATTTTCTCCTGTAGACTGGACTGACCGGTCTCGATTCCAGACCGACCGGTCCAGTCCCCAGATTTTTAGGAACTTTTCCTTTTTCCGTTTTTATCCTATAAATACCCATAGGGTTTTGTTATTTGAGAGGACGACCTCTATTATTTCTTTTATCAGACTTTTTGTAAGCAAGGAGAAGATCTCATCTACCTTTGGAGAAGATTTCTGAACCTTATTACTTTTCTATTTTATTGATTATGTTCTTCTCATCCATGGTTTTTGCTTTGTCTTTTATCATGTCTGAGTAGTTCTCTAGTTAGGTTTTAGGGTTTTCGATGGATTTCACAGATTAAACTAGACACAGATAGATTGCTTATTCTTTACCATCTTCATCACTGTTAGGCATAATGCTAGGATTGAACTGGCCACTTAATCTCTAGATCTTAGGTTGATACACATTCTGAAAGCTTGTGTATCTCTGGAACTACTGTTGATGAGCAATTAGTCTTTAGTCTCGGAAGTGAATTAGAGTCAATTGTGAACTGATCAAACCTGAACATTAATGCTTGTCTAGGATAGTCGTGACCAAACTGAAGTTTAGGCACTCGGATCTCTAGGGAAAGTAATTGTTATCACGGAAGTGGAGCAATTTATATCAGTGTTTTGAGTTTAAGATGCATGCATATTAGAATCTGAATAGTTGTCTGGTTTATGATTGTGATTTCCTGAGAACTCCCTAATACCTAACGTTTTTAGTAATCTGTTTTAAATCGTTATTTGCAATCTCGTTATTTGAATTTGATAACATCACTTAAAACCACTTTTTCCTGCTTAGCTTAATTCAATTATCTATAATTAGTTGTGTAAACACTTGGTCTCTGTGGATTCGATCCCTAATATACTACTGCGTGCCTGTGCACTTGCAGTATTTATTTCGGATTAAAACCTGAGCATATCAGTGAGTGTGGTCAAAATACGGGGAAAGATCGCGTGGTGATTTGCAGGGTTAGTAAACAAGACTTCCGAGCCTCCCGGACTAATGCACCGACCGTCGAACATGGTGGACCCACGAGCCTGTGAGTGGACGGGGGCCCATTGGAGGGGCGGTCGAGGCATTACAACTGCAACCTCTCGGTCCTCCCTCAGCCTCTTGTTCTCAACCTCCAACTCCCGGTTCAGCGCCGCCACATCAAAAACCTGCTTAAGAGCTCTGCGGCTCTCCTCCTTCTGCTCGGAAATACGCTCACTCGCTATCTGCAGCTCCCCGGTAAGATCCTTCACCTCTCCAGAAAAGGGAGCGAGCTGCCCTTTGAGAACTGCGACCTCCTCTTGGGACGCCTTGAGCTCGGTACTCACCTTCGACAGCACCCCCTTCATGTTTTCAAACTCATCACGGCGAGGCACGTTTCTGAGGCGGACCTCGGCATCAGCCACCAAAGAGTTAGCCGCCTCCAGGGCTGGAAAGGAATTAAAAGCTCAGCCAGACATCCCACCAAGAAAGCCAAGTCTCAAATAAGAGTTAAACTAACCTTCCCCATCGCTGAAGTTAGCTTGACGAATGACTCTTTTAGAACCATGTTCTTCACAAGTGGAAGAGGACATCCCGCCGGTTTACAATGGCGGAAAAAATGCGAAAGTCCCTCGGGGTCATCGGCAATCAGACAATTTTGAGAATGGGAGTAGTTCCAGTGGAATGGCTTGCTCCCGCTGTCCCCAGGTGAGACGTTGCGCCTATCAGTAGGTCCCCCTTTCAAAGAAGAATGAGTTGAGCGAGATCTGGCTCTTTTCGACTGGTGAGATCTCTCAGAGGACCCATTGGATTTTGACCTGGCCCGAGAAGGAGGGAGCTCTAAAGAACGATCTACAGGCACCGGAGCACCTACTCTGGGTATGCCAACGACCCCCACAACCACTGGGGCAGGCACAAGCGGAGCCCCTGAAGCACTAGCAGGAACTCCAACCTCCCCGAGGACGGAGTTAACAGCCGTAGTCACCTCCCAGGAACAAACTCTCGCACTAGCAGGGGGGAACCTCATCGGGACATCGGAAGGAGGATCTGCGAGACATATCAACCGTAGAAGGGGCGCTGGAAGAGGAGCTAGCGTCCGAAGGTGCTCGAGCAGCGGATCCTGTATCAAAATCAAGTTCTCTGTCAACAGAACCCTTTAAAAAAAACATTTGGTAACCCATGCGGAGAATATAAGCAAATACAAGAGCCAACCTGAAGGCCGGAGAAATTTTTTGGCCAGAGCACGCGAATTAAGCTTGAACGAGCGTTTTTTCCTCTTCACAGCAGAACAAGGAGGAGGGATAATAGCAAGCGGAACTGGACTAAAGGCAGGGATAATGGATAGATCAGTTGGTTCAACAACGAATCCAACCAAGCGTCGCAGGGCGTAGATATTTCTGATACGCGGAAGGTCGAAGGAGTCCCCACTCCGAAGGCGAGCGATACGATCTCTGATCGAATCGTCGAGTTCTTTTTCTTCTGTGTTCACTGCGTAAGGACGAGAACCGATCATAAAATTTGAAACAAAACTCAATAACAATAAAAGAGCATGAAAAGTCATAATAGGGAGGACGTCCTATAAATGCACATCTCCTAACCCGCATGAGCAGCAAAACGACGAGAAAGAGCTTTGAACTCCTTAACTGAGGCGACGGAGGACGGAGATATCCGGGAAAAGAAATACCCTCCCTGGCAGTTGGTATCCTTCTTCTGGGTCGTACCAGCAATAATCCCGTGGCTGGGGTGATTGGAGAGGTAAAACCGACCAGGAACTCGCGAGTTCCTCTTCGTCATGTACAATTCTAAAAATTGGTCCACAGACAACTCAAGTCCTTCCTCGAAGCCTCGGACAAAAGTCCCAATGGCGTGACGGAGAAAGTTGGGGTTCATCTGCGGGATAGCCAGTCCCAACGCGTCTAAAAGTTGAATAACATAAAGAGGGATTGGGAAGGTAAGCCTGCAGGACTCAAAATAAACGGAATAGGCCCAACACCATCCAATTTTGATCGATTCAGGAGAATACGAATCATCAAGAAGAGCAAGTTCAACTCTCCTCGGGAAATCCAGATCTCTGATGAGATCTGATAAATCCTTCGGCGAAAGATTGGAAGAAAGATGAGGTCCGAACTGATCAGTAGAAGCCATCAAGTTAAAAGCGATGGGACAGAAAGAGTAGATCAAATCTTATTCGATGTCAGGTCGCGGGAGGCTCCGATCAGTTGGGAAGATATTGAACAAGTAGGTAAAGGAAAAGAAAACAAACAATACAGACAAATTAACCTACGGAGAGAAGAAGAGAAAAGGGGGTTATAACTCTTTACCCCGGGAATCAGGAGATGAGCAGTTAAGAAAGGAAGGAGAGCAAGAGGCGGTGAATTTATACCTCTTGCACAGTTATCTAGGTCATATGAAAACTCTTCAGCTTCCTCAATTAGCTCAACCGTCCGATCTCGGAAAAAGAAATCTTAACTAAGCAAATCTAAGATTTGAACGAATCCGAAGTCGAATCTTACTAAGAGTAAGATCTTCCGTGAATTACGCCTTACCTAATCGCCCATTAATTCTTATCATTAAGTCATTAACGGGCTGGGGGACAACTGTTAGAGCTGGATTTTAGAATTATAAATTCGGTCCATTAAACTTAAAATATAACCAAACTCGATTGTACCTAGTCGCTAACGGTAGTAAAAGACCAGCGTGCCCCTCGAAAGCGATGAACTTAGTTGAACGGACTCGTTGACCGCCAAGATAGAAGAACCGCTGACCAAGAAGCTCAGCAAGGACATAACCAAGTCAGCGTCGCTCAACGGTTAACGAAGAGATCCCGACATTTTCGGAGGATATACCAGAACGTGCCCGAGATCTCCGGTGACGAGGAGGGATTTGCGGAGCTGAACCGTTCAGCTCGAGGGAGTATAAATAGCTAGTTCTAGAGCCAAAATGGCTAATTTTTTCCATACGTTTACACTCAATCACATTTTAACTCATCAACTCGTGTCTTAGCTAAAGTTCTTTGTATACTTACACCGAATATCAATATTAATCTATTTTCCGTTACTTTGGTCTTGACCCTCGTTAGATCTATAGACATTTCCTATGACTAAAGTTTCTTTCCCGAATTCATATATAAATTCTTAGTGCGGAATCGAGCTTCCACTGTACTCAAATTATAAATGTTTGCCCAACAAAATAATATAAGCTTCAAAAGTTAAAAGATTATTGTGTTTTATGATTTTCTTTTTAACCCAAAGAGAAAATTTTAAATATAACTATAAGAGCATGAGAAAATAAAAGTTTTAAATACTTTTTACTTAAGAGGAGGAAAAAAACGAAATGTAAGTATACCATATATCATGTGCTGTAAGTGCATTTAATATCTTGAAAACAATAGGAAATGAAATTATTAAGTCGCTGTATGAAAAACCGCCACATATTTTAACCTTATAAATACATGGTATTTTTAACTTTAGATAACTAAATTTTTTATACATCAACATCATATTTTCTATTTTATTTGTATAATTCAAATTTAATATACATATTAATTGAAAATTATAAATGTCGTTTTAACATTAGAGAAAAAAATTGAAAAGTCATAATATTATACCAATAAATATGTATATAAAGTTAATAGATATAAAGTTACTAGACTAATAACATGTTTAACAAATTTGGTTAAACTAATATATTTTATATTTCATATATCTTCAATTATGTTAAATTGTATTAGCAAATATTATAAAAAATCTCAAATATTAAAAAGTCATAAAAATATACAAATAACTTCATGTAAAACTAAATTCATATCGCAAAAACATAAGTCGCTACATCTTACAACTAAATATAATAAAAATTTGAAGGTAACCTGAAAACAATAAGAAAAATTATACATAACAAAAGTGAAAATAAGAGGAATAACTATTGCTTTCTTAAGAAAAATGTTGAAATTATTTACAAAAGATATAATATAAGTTTAAATAATTAAGAAAGTTGTGTTTTGTAACTTTATTTTTGAAACGTCCAGTCCTGGACACGAAGTCCGAGGCATGCGCTCCTGCTTGAGTCACTAAGTGATGACTCTGAGCCGCCTAGTCAATTTTCGAGGTTCAATTATGTGATTCACTATATTTTAACTCATAACCTTAGAGTCAAGCAACAAATTCGGATCTTTATTAATTATTAGAAAGGATTCGATACAAGTATGAGTTTGCTACTTAGGCTATTACAAGTACTCAATTCTACAAATCTGAACCAACACAAACCATCTTCCTGCGCCTAGAGTCTCGACGCGCCTATTCCTCGGTATCCTTATCATGATCACCATCATGGTTTCCTGAAACCCAAAGGGACATAAGTATTCCACAATTTACTAAGTGACACGGGTAACCAAATTAGGCTTTGATGCATATGCTCATATGCTTATCTAGATGCTTTGGCGTTGTCCAAGGTTCGGTTCTGAGGTTCCTGCTAAGGCCAGGTCCAAACTTAGCGGATTCGCCGCTTTCCCTAAGTCTTAGAGCAACCCGCAGATTCCCCTAAAATCCTAGCCATTGAATCCACCAAGTAATGCAATCTACCAGAATTGTTCCCTTAGTGCGATCATCGATCACACAAAACAAAATTATAAAGTGTTTGACCGAGACTCTCTTGTCGATCCCCTAGAAAGACTGAAACGGATTTCAGGACTTAGCCGATTCACCGGCGGTCCTGAATCCAAACATAGAGGCCACGGTCTAGACTCACCTTAGCACGCAGCTTGAAAAAGGTGCTTGTCTCTACGATTCTTTTTCCACATAGCCAAGCCCTGGCTATCATCTCCGATGCGATTTTGGGTCTTTGCCGGATATCTCTCTTCCAAGTTCTCTCTTACTAAGTGATTTTCTGGGAATTTCCCTATGTGAGCGAGATAAAAAAATGCGTCCCAAACCCTTTATTTATAGGCGTTGGGGCGATAAGGCACGTTTGGGAGAACATGTACAATTTCAACAATCGCACCCCTTCGGTGTAACCGCCCCAACCGCTTGTTTTTCCAACTGACACACCTTCACTCACTCAGCTAGTCACTTTGCCAACCAGCTATCGAACACTCCTTCTAGCTAGGTTGAGCTTCCCGGCAGCTGGCCCAGCTGCCCAGCTCATCTGAGCTTCCCTTAGCTCGTTTTCTTCCTTTTCTACCTTCATTCCGAATAATTCCCTCCCCATTAAACCGAACTTAGCCTTTTTAAGGACCATGGTCAAGTTATCTTCAGTTTGCCCCCGCGGGTTATGTGCTGCCCTTGACCATAGTCCGTCCCAGCGGTCTTACCGCGGGATAGGGACGCTACAAGTCTTCCCCACTTGAAGAGGGTCCGTCCTCGAATCCAAATCAGTTTACAGTGCATACCACTTAGGAAAGTCAGCGTTTGTCTTTGCTTCGGTTTCCCACGTTGCGCTTTCCACTCCATTGCAATCCCAAATAACTTTTATCGTTTGGATCACTTTCCTTCTTGTTCCCTTTTCCAAACTATTGATAATCCAAACAGGTCGGGCTTCAATAGTTTGGTTTTCTTTTAACTCCGCAGTCACTTTGGGAACCACTTCGTCTCGTTCTGATAATCACTCCATTAGTTGTGAAACATGGAAGAAATTATGGAATGCATCCATGGCGGGCCGCAAGTCCAGCTTGTATGCGACTGCCTCAACTCTTTCCAAGATCAGAAATGGCGCTGAGTATCTCGGGTCTAGTTGCCTTACTTCGAGGTCCTCGCCCTTCCCTTAAATTTTATCATTTTTAAGTAGACGAAATCTCCTACCGCGTACTCTTTGTCCTTCTGACATATGTATGCATTGCTCTTTTTTCGATTTTGTGCTTCCTTCATATTTCTCCTTAGAAAATTTGTCATTTTCGTGGTCTGCTCCACGAGGTCCATGCCAATGATGCCTCGCTCCTCCACTAGGGTCCAACAAAGCGGGGTTCGGCACGGACGCCCATATCAAGCCTCGTAAGGGGACATTCTGATGCTTGAATGGAAGTTATTGTTGTAAGCAAACTCGGCCAAGGGTAGGTACTTTTCCCATGATCCGCCCAATCTAAGATGTAAGCTCGTAACATATCTTCCAAGGTTTCAATGGTGCATTCTGACTATGCATCCATATGCGGATGATACACAGTGCTCATGTTGACCCTTGTTCCTAGGGCTTTCTGGAAAGCGTGCCATAAACAGTACGTGAACCGCGAATGTCTATCCGAGACTATGTTGGCTGGAACTCCATGCAACCGTACAATCTCGCTAATGTACTTCTTCGCAATGTCGTCGGCCTTATCTGTCTTTTTGATTGCGATGAAGTGAGATCCTTTTTCAAGGCTTTCAGTGCCAACTTGTCATCTATTCCCTTCACTTGTGTCAAAACGAGCTTGAAACGTTCGATAAAGCTTCACAGGGTTTCGGTTGCGCCTTGAGTCATGGTCCAAAGATCAGCCTCTCAAGAACACAGCTCAATCAGAATGGCATACTGTTTTAGGAACACCTCAGACAGTTGGTGGAAATAGTCTATGGAATTCTTTTCCAAACCGGAGAACCAGTGGAGAGCCATTCCTTTGAGGTGTTCTACGAACATGAGGCAGTAGCCAATATCCTTCTCCTTCGGCCGAAAGTAAGCGCGGGCCATCGCAATAGAGAAAGCGGTGATGTGCTCGGTTGGGTCAGTTTTTCCATCGTACGTTGGTATCCTAATTTTCCCGGGCTCGGAGAGTCGCGCCTTTAGGATTCGTTCTGTGAACGGCGTTGTACGTGCTTCTTCAAGTACTCGGTCGATTTATGAAGCTTTGCTAATCGCCTGGTGGACTTGCGAGCGCATCTCCCGCAAATCAGGGGCGGTCTGGCGCATGGTAGCTTTGAGCTCCTCCATCTCTTGTTGGTGTAAGTTAGCTGCTTCCTTTTTCGCGTTAGTCGCTTTGACCTCCTCAACCCACTAGAGGTTTTCTTCCTCCTCAGTGAGCTCTCGCTCGTGCTCGAATTGGATCCTTCTTTGCACGGTTCTCCCAGTGCCTCCTAATCCAGAGTCATCAGTGTTGTTTTCCTCTTCGGTATCGTCTACGATTTCGACGATTCGCGCTGCTACATTCAAGGCTGGTGTAGTTCTTTCGTCGGCTCGCTAGTTTGGCTCGCCGGGTGTACCGCCGATTCTCCGCGTTCCGCTGGGCGTTGAAGCGAGGCTCGTCGGGATCCCACGAGCTGCAGGCTGCCAAAAGATCCCCGGACCGCGAGGGCGGGTAGCCGTTGTGAGGGCTCAAAGTTCAGCTGTCAAGGTTTTGTTGAGCACCTCCTGGTCCTTGGATTTCCTGAGCAGTTCTGCCAACATCTCTTTGATGTCACTGGATAGTTATGGGTTCGGCGCCGTGTTAGTTTGAGGGCCCGTCGCACTAGATCTATTGGAAGGCGCCTGTTTTGCTCGTTGCGAGTTGTATGCTCGGTGCGAGCCGTCTGCTCGGTTCGAGCCGTTTGCTCGGTGCGAGTCGTCTGCTTGGTCTGTCTGGTTGCTCCGGATCCATTGGGCTTCGTCTGCTCGTTTTGTCCGGTTACTCCGGATCCGTTGGGTGTCGTCTGCTCGTTTCGATTGGCGCTGCCGTCCGTCACGTCGCGCTGGGTTGTTTCGCTGCTACCGGTCATCTTCTCGGACTTGTTCGTGATTTCTGTGTATGAAGCTTTTGCGGATACCCTCCTTCTAGCGCCAAATTTTGGGAGCTTGATTCCTACAATTAGAATTTGTTGGGTTCGCGGTAGATCTGCAAAACCTCTAAGTTAGAAATCACATGAACAATTTGAGAAGAAAGGGTTTCGATTGATGTGTTTGCTGTCAAAGAATACAAGGGTTTCTGCTAAGAATTCGTGATCCCCTTTCAAGAGGATGATACAATGATATTTATATTAGACTAAGTCGGCTAGGGTTTTTGGCGTGACCTACACTCCTTAAGTCGGCTGGCCCATTAGCGATTCGGCCCACCTGCAGCTCGGTTCGGCCCAGTTAGATGGGCTGAGCAAAATTGGGCATGTTGAGTTGATGAAGTCTTTAAATCGCAAATGAAAATAGGCGCTAAGGCCAAGAAATTCACTTTGGTCTTAGGGAAGTTGTACCATCCGGGGTACTTGGGTCAGGACGTAGAAGTTGAATCAAACCTCACCGGTTTTTGATATCAGGGCCAAGTAGATCGACCATTGGCTCAAGTGAAGTATTGTGCTCTTTTCCTTCGTTTCGGTTTTGTTCCAATGGGTTTTCCGAAGCAAGGTTTTTAACGAGGCAATATTTCACTTCACAATAAAACCCAATGTGTTGATCTAAGCCCAAGAGAAGCCCATGAAGTCCACGTTTTTATCAAGAAGAAAGTCTACAAAATCAACAAAATATCAATCATATTTTTGGGCATGATTTCCGTGTATTGGGAAGTCAAAGGGGTTTAGTTGTGTTTAATTTTTAGTCAAGTCTTTTCATTCAAACTTTGGTTTAATTGTTTTCATTTTCAAGACAAGACTTGGAGCATGTTCCAACGCTTTTTCTCCTTTTAAATATCGTTTGAAATCCTCATTATCAATTCATCTAGCTTTTGAAAAAAATCAATCATCTCTTTTCTTTCTAGATCAAATCTCGATTGTGAGTAATATCAATCGAAAACCTTAGTCTATTTTTGGTGAGTCATATCCGAAAGTAGCAAAGTGGAATATCAAGGGCTTTTCCGCACCCCTTGTGAGACCATTCGATCCACATCCCTTGAAGCAATCCTTGCTTGCAAGGCTTATCAATCGTTACCCAAACCGTGAAGTGAGGGTCCCTGGGAGGATCATGTCAGGTGGTATCAGAGCACCACTCCACAACTTGGGTAGTCTTCGTTCCATTCTCTCTTCATTTCATTTCATCATCGTTCCATTTTAAACTCGTTTCAGTATTTTACTCATATCAAAGATGACGTTCATGAGCAAAGAAAGAACTTGTTTTACTCATGTTACCAAGTTCAAGGAAAGGTTTGCAGCCTTATCATCGATGGAGGAAGCTGCACCAACGTGGCTAGTGAAACAATGGTAAGGAAGCTTGACATGACCGTGAAAGATCACCCAAAGCCGTATAGTCTTCAATGGCTAAACAACGAAGAAATGAAGGTGAAGAATAAAGTCTCGGTTCCTATCACCATTGGCCAATATCATGATGAGGTGCTATGTGACGTGTTGCCTATTGAAGCAAGCCATATTCTCTTAGGAAGACCGTGGCAATATGACTGAATGGTTCTACACAACGACTTCAACAACCGCTACTCGTTTAACTACGAAGGGAAAAAGATCACCTTAGTGCCAATGTCACCAAGCAAAATCCATCAAGATCAAATTCTTCTCCAGCAAAAAGGTAAAAAGGTTGTAAGTGATTCTTCTAACTCCCTCAAGAAAACTAAGAAAAGCTTGTTGCTTAAATTTAAAGAAATTCCTTCTGGTATTATTAACCATGTACCGGAACTTATAATTCCGAGTAAGACCACTCTTATTTTGCAGAAAAATCAAGTTGGAGTTTCCCAAAAGGAGAGTTCGATCCATAACTATTGGTTCAGCCATAGGCAATTCGATCGATCCTTTGAAATTCCCGACCAACCGCATGTTAACTACCTGGTGCGAATGAGAGAGGAGCTAAGGAGAAGCAATGTTATTGAGTCTGAGCATTTCATCGACCAACTAAGTCTATAGAAGGGAACAGCCGAGGCCAAATTTCCTTATCAAAGACTTGTCCCTAAGGTGAGCGTACTCCGAATTTGAACTTCAATTTTACTAACTTAGCTCGTTTCTGTGTAGGTTCTTCGGATTTG